>OY829509.1:11124181-11208232 GCA_963691665.1 Clepsis dumicolana
ATGACTAACATGTTTTAAGCTCGCATGGACATGAACTCCTGACCGATTTCGCCGGAGTCGCCTAGGACTGCTTTAAATACCTCTTGCTTGCAGGTGAACCACAAATATTAGTTACATTGGCAATCTTCGTCCGAGCTGACGATTGTAGACAAATGCCGAACTAAACCGAATGTAAGCACCGTGCAACAAAGCCCTTATTGCGTTAGACGCAACGTAGAATATGCAATGATAGGTAAAAACCGATTGACGCGGTGACGCGTGGCGCGACGCCTAACAAAATGGCGGTCATCGCAATGGCGCGCGAACGTTTGACCAATGGCTGATCGAGATTTTAACCGCGCAAATTCAAAGCCTTATTATTAAAAAATGCTCACTGCTCAGGTACATCGTTGTAACTTATATTTATAGTCCCGCGCGATAGAGTAGAGCCTAGCGAGTGACCTGGGCGAGGCGTGGCGGGCGGCGAGGCGTCGGGCGAGCCCAGCAGCGGGCTGTTGGCGGGCGTGGCGGTGGGCGTGTAGCGGCGCTCGGCCAGCGAGTCGCGGCGCGAGCGCTCGGGCGACACGGCGCACGACGAGCGGCGCGACGTGCGGCGCGAGCTCCACGCGGAGCCCAGCACGCTGGAGCTGAGGCTGCTCATGCCGCTGCTGCACACGCTGCTGGCGCGCGTGCTCGACGCCAGGCTGCCGTCGTTAGGGTGCAGCACCGTACTGTAAATTACAATAATAATAATAAAGCCTTTTTATTTTTCCAAATCCTAGTGTTACAGTATTAACTTCCACTTTGACAAAATTTATAGTTGTTAGCATTGTTAGTGATTTTTTTTTTAGTTCAGTTAGTTTTGTAGTATTAGTTTCTGTCGATTTGGACCCCTCTCTGGGTGTAGGCCTCCTCCAGCTTGTTCCATGCTTCTCTATCTTCCGCTTTATTTCCTCCATTTTCTCTATTTTTAACCATTTTTAAGACGGCTGGCAAAGAATGGTAAATTACAATACTAGTTTTTTCATCACACTTGCTCGTAAAGCGTCGTATTGTCCGCAGGCATACTGAAGGACAACGGCCTAAATTATTCCTACGGGAGTAATAGATAATTTGTAATTTTCCCAAGGGAGTAATGAGTTTAGTTTTAAAAAATATGGCGTTCACTCGTAGGTAAGTAGGTATAATATGTCATTCCACACTAAGGAGGTTTTAAATCAAACATGGTTTTTTACGTTTTCTACAAATAAGTATTACTTAATTTACAACGTTATTATTGTGTTTTAAAATTATTTGAGTTTACTTTGCAATTATTTCAGTGAATTTTATTTTGAAAACGAAAAAAACTGGCTGTATGGATGGGCTTTCGTCTTTCCAGTTTCTTAACGCGTTTTTTGTCATTATCTGTGGAAGTACTGGAAGTCTGAAGTCTCCATTGAAAAAAGTTGACAATCTCAAAACTATTATTTGTTGCCGACTGCTGAGTTTATATTTATAATCGTATATACTTAATCTAATATTTACGGAGGTACTGCCTGTACTTAGTAAAATATGTCTTCTGTATGTGAAGACCAAACTTTTAATAAATAGATTTTTTGCCTTTTGTTGTATGTATTTATTTCCTCGCAAATGTGATGAAAAACATTGTGTGTATCACGAGCAGTAAGGGTATTACTACCCTTAGTACTTACCCTTAGTAATACCCTTCTTACCGCCCTTCATGCACAATGTACTAATAAAACACACGAGTGCTTTAAGGACCCTCATTATGCAGAGTTGCTACTACTTTATCTACACACATTATAAGTATTCTACGATGGGTTCAGAAGCCGAAGGCATAACAAACCTTTCACGAATTTGACTGTTTTTTTTGTTGTAGCTATTTAAGACGCGCTCAGGGGTTCCAGTTTGTTCTGTATACTGAGTATATATCTAGCTGACCTATCACACTGACCTGTTGGTGTAGGTGTAGACGTGGCTGGCGTGCGGCAGGCGCGGCATGTCGTCGTCCTCCTCCACGTCCGACAGCCGGTACACGCGCAGCCCGAGCGCCTGCGCCGACCGCGCGCCGCGGACGCCCACGCCTTCCTGTTCAGCCAGCAAGCCTAAGGAAATAATACTACATTATAACCCCAGGGCAATTGGATAAGGTAATCATTTAAAAATCGATGGAGGGCGCTATAAACATGCTATTTGAGCACGGATGTGGCTGTGACTCGTTCTGCTCCTATGTGCACTGCTTTTTAGATGCAAGTAATGCAAGGGAAATATGGATTAAAGAAAGTTTAATTTTACGTTTGTTTTGAATAGCTCTATCACTTGAACTCGTAATGTAATAAAAATTACGCCGCTAAGGGTATACTTAGATAGCACAAAGGTACACATATTTTACCTTATAAACTTGATTTGGCATATGATAATGGTTGTTTACTTTATTCAGTAGTAGTATATAATATTGATAAGATTTCGCCGCGTCGATAAATAAAATGTATTATATTTTATTAACACATCCTAATAGACAAGATTGTGCTATCAAATTTAACAATCACGGCGACGTTCGTGAAGACACTTTTTTACCAATCAGTATAAATAAATAGTCCGTAATTTTATCCAAAGTTCAGTTTCACTTTAGTTTTTCAAAACTGCAAGAGACACTTTGTCGGATAAGTCACTTACTTGGAGACAAAAATGACAAATTTAGTCACTTGACATGCGATCCTCAACTTGACCCTTTCACTGCCAGGAACGTCGACAATACAGCCCAAATTTGAAATTCATACTTATGCATTTGGTAAAAGACCCATTGACGGTTAAAAGCATAATTTTTGCTACATTACCTGACATGTTAGGCTTGGCGAGTTGTGCCCACGTGTGCAGCGTGAGCGAGCCCTCGAGAGGTTTGACGATCTGCAGTTTGTGCGGCGGCCGGAACCGCGCCAGGCCACCGGCCGCGCCCGCGCCCCACACCGCGCTCTCCTCGCTCACGTCTCTCTCTGGTGAACAGTGATGACGAAATTACATAGACGATAGCACTCAAATGTATCGCAGCACGGCTACATCTAATACGAGAACGTCAAAACGACGGAATAAAACAAAGATCCAAACATGAAAATACATTGAAACGCGATTTATTCCATTGAAGATTGAGCTTCGTTTTCCGAAGGTACAGCTTGATATTCACAAAAGGAAATTACTAACTTAAGTCGCTTAATTAACTTCGCTAAATTAAGTCGCTCGTTTTTCTTCAAAAAGGATGTTCTCGGTGCCACTTTGGTATTTCATGTGAGTATATTATAATATTTATTGTAATTTTTTTATTAATAATAAACACCCTAGAACAATAAACTATACTCCAAATCTTATATGGAACTAAAATAAAACTAGCCATAAGTACTTACTTAAAACTAACCTAAATCGAAATATATTTAGATTTTAAGTGGGTCCGTTTTTAAATGTTCATAGGTCATGTCATGTGTTACCTGTGGAGCGCCGATGGCGTAGATGCGAGGCAGCCAGCGAAGCGCGACGCGAGTTGATCTCCTGCGGCGTGAGCCGGCGCAGCGCAGCCGCCAGCTCGGCGGCGCCCGGCGCGCCCGGGACACCTTCGCCAGGCCCGCCACTACGACAAACAATTTACTATTACTCGCTAGTCACTGCTTTCATTAATTAAAGTAGCTTAAACTGTGCCCACATCTAGCTTGCCTCCGAGGAATTATTGACAAAAACGTTTTAAAATGTGCAAACAGAGCCCTTTTATATGACACCCCACTTGACTATTAACCCCACTTTAAAAAAATTTACCCCTTTTCAGTCCCTTTTGTTATAAAAATAAATGTTTTTAAATATTTCCTATTTTGCTAAATACTTGAGCAAGCATTATCTTAAAACTTTTCCAATTTTGAAGTCAATACCGTTGCCAGACAGACAGGCAGAAGGACCAAGTGACACAATTTTGATACGGAACCCAAAAATCTTATAGATAAAAAAATAGTACTAAAATTATTAGAAATACCACTTAAATGAACAACATGTAGATAAGCCTGGCTAGGAATTAAAATGTATTTTTACTCAGATTAGCCTCTTCGCCTTGGCCTAATCCGTTATCTCTGTATCACATCAGTCAAAAGGATTCGTGTTTACTTATTAAAATTCTTATCGAATTAATTCATATAGAAAGGCAGCATAACGCGATACAATCTAACGCCGACTCTAAACCTATGCCAATAACATCATGTATGCTTTTGGTTACCTTGACCGAAATTAAGTTTTAATATTGACTATTTATAAATGCTTTGTTACCGAACCTTTGTTAATGTAACTGGCAGCTGTGTGTAGTTAGCTTCTTAAACGATAGTTGTTTTCAGAACAACATACATTCGGCCGTTTAAAATAAAACTTCCGGAGTTCATACAAAAACAAAACATACTATAAAAAGGCTCATTATTTATTTTCTTATGTTAATGCCAATTTTTACGTTGACACCGAAGATTTATTGCTAACCTAACCACGTCCTCGTTTTGCATTAGAGGCTTCGAGCCAACTGCGCGTATATTATTCATTTTGGCAGCACGCGCCAAATTAAATAACGAAATGAGCACACCGTTATACAATACCGACAAAATATTTTAAAATATGGGCGACTTCCATTTATTTGCGGAGCGGAATTCTTGTTTTTACGTAGTTTACTGTTGATATGGACAGCATTTATCACGCGTTACAAACAAAACGTAAAACTAAATAATATGTCGTAGCTATCTTCAAATTTACCGTTATTTTTAATATACAAACATTTATAACCCTTTTCCAAGCAAAGGTCATTTATATATCGACCACATACTGCCTGTCAAACATTGTGTCTTAATTTGAATGTGTAAGACTGACATTTGATTGTCATTTTTCAACTATCGGCCTGGAAAAGGGTTAAAAGTCTTACGCGATCTCTACTCTGTTCTTTGATTATTTATTGTAATAATTAAGTACCTATCCATTTTATGATAGTTTGTAACTACAAGTTACACTTAAGTTATACTTTTGAAATTTAATGTATCTAATTGTAAAATTATTGTCACAAACGCTGCCAGCTTTCTTGTTAACCAATGATTCAACTAAAACGCTCCATTTAAAAATACCTCCCTATCTTTAACTATTAGCGACACTCACGGGTAAAGTTCATCCGAATCCGATTCGGACGTGTCGTCTAAGAATGAGTCTATGGAAAGCGGCTTCAGCTTCGGGTAGGAAGGCAGCGGCGCGTCGGGCTGGTCCGACCCGGCGAGCGACGCGCCCGACCATCGTGACGCACACTGCACCGTCTCGAACACTTTCGCCATGCTCGACCTGTAGTACAAACAAAGAAATGAAAACGTTGAAGATAACTAGCAATTAATAAACATAGCAATTGTACCACGCGTTATTTCGTATGAACTGGAGCGAGGTAGTTCCCTCATTGGATATTCTGTTTCCTAGTAAGAATGCATTTGAGATAATGAGATACAAAAGCCAGTCTCTGCTGAGACTGCATATTTTGGCGATGTTTGTTCTTCAAATTTCAAACTGAAATGTACAGAAAGACCAGAAAAATTAAATATCGAACTGGGACTTGAACCCAGATCTTCACCATACCGTGGCGACGCGCTAACTAACTACGCTGTCCGAGCAATTGCGCGATTTTTTCTGGTCTTTCTGTATATGTACGGTTCCATTTTAAAATTTTGAAAAATTATTTAGAACGGGATGACCGTAAAAATAAAAATACAAATACAAAAGGCTGGTTTTGATATTTATTCTATGAATGCTTGGACCTTTTGAAAAAATTGCATAATGAAGTACCTGGGTCAATCAACTTTTTACACGACTGCCCAAAGAAAAAGAGTGTATTGTTTTTAGTGTTGTTATTCTGTCCCGTCACTCAAGAGACAACAGTGATAATGTTGCTTAGAAAAATGGTTGTCACGTATACTACTAGCATGCTTACGAGATGAAGGAACAGGCTTATAACTGTTACAACTTCCAAATTTTAGAAAATCATACTTTTAATGAGTGACCGAGGCGACGTCATCATGAGAACGATCATCACTTAAAAATCGATTGACCCACCTAAATATCAAATCGTAAGCCAGAGAGAACGTGTAATTGCACAAACTGTTGCATCGGGTCGCGGTCGCCCATCCCGATCCCGATGCCGGAGTCCAGGCTGAGCTCGGAGAATATGGAGGAGTGCATCTCGCGGTGCAGGCTCGCGGGCAGCAGGCCGGCCGCGGCCGCCACGCTGGGCATGAGGCCGCGCGCCGGCTCGCCGCGCTTGCGCAGCTGCCGCAGCTGCTCTTGCGCCTCCGCCAGGTGCGCCGCCACCTCGCAGTACCGCTCCTGATGGATGCAATCACGTTTAGAGGGAATAGAACAGCTTTTTAGCGTACTTTCAAACACAGTGCCGCCCAGACGTCGCCAGATAACTGCACTGAACAATTTGTTTTTATTTATCGTTGTTACCCTTGCAAAATGCGTGAGCCCCTGACGAGATACTCAAAAGAGATGGTCGCAAAGTGTTGTTAAATAAATAAATATTGGTCTAGGTAAGATTAACTGGGTTTTTTAGTGATTATAGCGTATTATAAATTGCAGATTGCCCAGATGATTAGACTTCAACGAACCATAACAATAATCTAAATACGCTCATATTAATTTAATAGCTACTCCTCAATTTCATTAAATGAATTTATGGCCACTAAACTAATGTATTACAAAATAAAACAAAGTCACAATTTCATTCCATAATTATACAAATCGCCGTAAAGCCACACGAAAGGCCGCTCCCTGAGTGCAACATACTTGTAGTTGAGTGCCATTGTTTCTTATCTAGGACACGCCTAAGGTAATTCAATATTATGACCAATTAACATACTCGCACTACTTTAATATGACACTTATGCAGTGTGTAAACGCGTTGCAAAAGCAACTGGTTACAGTACCCGTACATGAGAATTTTTTTTATACGGGTATTAGGGATGAAATACACAGAACTTTCTCGAATAAACAAATATAACATCAACATCACGGATAAAAATTCTTTGATAACAATCAAACAGCATAAAGATTACCTTGCCGGTAATGCATTATGAATGTTAATGCGAGTGTTATAATCAGATAACTATAACTGATGGGTAAAGTTAATGACTAAATGACTAGCAACTTACCTTTGCATCTGCCAATTCTGCCGCGAGAGCATTTTGATTTTCTTTTGTTATTTCTAATATTCGCAGCGTGTGCTCGTGTTCGGCAGTTATCTGTGGACAAGGTGACGCGAATATTATTCATAGCCCTGACATGTGACCTCATTTATATTACTCGTTCGCTTCGGCCAACCCACAAATATCTCAAATCTCTTTTTCGTTAGTTTTAGTATAGAATTAAATAGTATAATAGACAAATTTTGATCAGCTATTTTATTTTTTAAAGCATAAGAAGTGAAAACTATTTTACAGCGCATAATCTCAATAGTTCTCCATCATTATAGAGACTTGTCTACTTTCGGTTGTTACGATAAGTACCTATAGTAATAAAATAAAACGCAATCAAAACAGAGAGCTAAGCCAGCTAATAACGCCGAAACAAACTGCGCCTTTGCCGTCTAGACACGGTCTAATCAAATAATGCTAACCGCACTTTTATCGGAAAATCCGCTTTACTCAAGGCCTGTTTTAAAAATATTCACTGTGTCTGTACTTATGTCACTCATTCAAGAGTTGTATGACTTCTGCGATGATATCAACACGTGGCTTTTATATTATGCTATGCCAGTTTAGTATTATCATCGATACATAATTGCATAACGGGTGACAATATTACAAAATAGTTATCAGAAGCATTTTTTTATTTACATGGGCTCCTGAGGTGGGTGCTCCGAAATTAAAGTACAAATCACATTTAAGCGTTCCGTATTGAGAACATTAAGATTTTAAAGCCAATAGTTGTGGGTGGTTAGTAAGGGCGTATATAGGCTTATGGTGGGAGAAAAGAAGACCAAGTGGACCTACCTGCTGCAGATTCTTCTCAGTGGCGCTGAGTCGTGCGTTGACCGAGTCAAACTGCTGCTGCAACTCGGTGGACCTCTGCCGCTCCTCGGAGAGCTCCGTGCCCAGCACACCAGCCTCAGAGTTCGCACTTGCTAACAATAACAATAACTCCTATTAGAAAGGTCGCTCTACTTCAACTTAAAAAAAATAGTGGCGTACATTACACAAGGTATCTAATACACGTATACATGTCGGGCTATACACATACGTGTGTGATCCGTTTATTTCACTAGGTATCTAAGATATTTAAATTAAAGAGCTCTCATGGGCATCTAAGTGCAACTGGCGACTTTTGTCACCGCGACATTATTTGCTGTTTTTTCTTTTGTCAAGAAAAAACGGCTTCTTTCCCGATAAATACCAATGCATGGTAACGTGAACCACATAATTTGGTAACAAACACAAATATTCTTTATTGAGCACCAAAAAATTTGTGAAGTGAGATTACAGCAAAAAAAAATGGGCAATTGATAACTTACGCCGGGCAGAGAAGATTTATATAATTTAAACTGAACAAAAAACAGTGACAAACATAGGAAGATACGGATTACGTACCTATACTCACGTGCAATAATAAGCATTTATCCATTCCGTGGACTCAAACCAATGCTAAAACGACATTATCGCGAAGCTAAGTCATGGCGACAGGATTCTCAAAGGCGTAATTAATTTCATGTGTAACCATGTTATTGCTCGTGACAGTATAATAGTGTGAATGATCCAGTTTATATTCAGATCTAAATTTACACTTTAGATAACATATCATAAATGTTACGCGTTTAACAAACAATAGCACAAGGTGAGACGAAATTATAAATGTAGAGCATGAGGCGTATACATTTCACAAACTCTTAACAATCTTGACAGTCTTGCTCTTCTTGACATCTTCTGTTTCTTTTTCACTCGATGAATTAAGACAAGTTGGAACAAGTATGGTCTGACAGGGTGCAAACCTTATAGAAAACACGCTGCAAGGCCACCTTGTGCCACCAATGTCCGTATTTTTCTTTCTTCATGCTGTTCGGTCTTGACAATATTATCTACACCATAGACGACATTTCGTAGACAAATGACGTAGCGCTATCGAGCATATCGTTTGTGAAGTTTGTATCTAATCAAACAATTGCAGAGAAAAGTTTTTGTTTCTCATTCCAGTTAGATATTTGTTGTGATAGACTAATCCTTCCCTTTCAGGTCAGACCTAAAATTGCTCAAGACGTAAAACCATACAGAATATTGCCCTTAAATTCCACAAAATGCCGAAACAAAGTAATAACCTTAAGATCAGGGCGAATAAAAATCATCACTAAAACAGTCCAAGTTCATTCAACTTGTTATTGAAAACATTAATGCCAATACACGATAGTTAAACTACTTAATCGCGTTCCGATTCTACAAATCTGATTGGTTGCTCGCTGTGTATCAAGCAATTTTAGCACAAAAGCAATATAGTTAGAATGAGTTATCAATTTTATTATTATTTAAACAACGATTGTGCCATAAAGACAATTGAGCATAATAACGATACCCTGTAATTGGCACAAGCTTTACAGATAAGAAATACAATCGAAAATTACGATTATACCTAATTTACCTAAGTATTCTATAACTTACACATAACCTAAAACTATCACGATTCAAAATAGTAGTTTATGCAACTGCTACATAATGAGGGTCCTTAAAACACGAGTGTGTTTTTATGAAACGAGGCGAAGCTGAGTTTCATAATAGGATCACACGAGTGTTTTAAGGCCTAATTATGTGGAGTTGCATACATTACTTTATCTACATACATATTATAAGTACTCTAAGATAATATTGAAATAAAAACGGATCACTCACGTATATAAGTCGAGTTTAGCCCGACATGTTTCGGACAAATTCGTAGTCCTTCCTCTGGGAGCGCACGACCCAGCGGCGGCGAGACGCACACTGCGCGCCGCGGCTCTGCTCGCGCGACTACTAGACGCAGCTGACAGCGGCACACAATTACCCTCGTTTTCATCGTCATTTTTATTATTGTCAAATGCAGGGTAGCACACTACACTGACCACATCACTCTGTGAAGGCTCGTCCACATTCACCGTTGACGCAGTATTTAGCACAGTCTTCCAACTTGGGGGCACCGACCATCCACTATCACGATTAAAATTGGGATGACGACTAATTTCAATGGCTTCACGTACTTTCCGCGGAATAAAAAACTTTTCTCTCGCCAGTACCGACACCTTATCAAACCGAATGTAATGCGTCGAATCCGAGTCCATCGAGTGTTCGGCCACAGCAGAACCCTTATTGTCCTGTTTTTTCATACTGCGTATGTGCTCCGATAACCTAGTGGATATATTCCGCCCAGTTTCCCCGATATACTTTTTACCACAGGTGCAGGGAATCATATATACCCCGGGGACGTTTAGGGGCTCCTTATCCTTTGGTGAACGCATCAGCTGTGTAAGCTGCATATAGGGGCGGGAAATCGACTTAATGCTATATCTTCGGCGTAACAAGTGCCCGATTTTATCCCTTACCCCTTTTATAAACGGCAAGTATACTGGCACTCTCTTGACCACGGCTGGCCGCTGACGAGCCGATGCATTCACGACACGGTTACAATGCCTCCAGTTATACCCATTGCTTTCCAAGACACCCTTTATGTGACTCAATTCACGATTTAGGTATTGTGGATCACAAATGCAGAGGGCTCGATCTATTAATGCTCTAGGCACAGAAGATAAATGACTAGGATGGTAGTGTGACTAGGAATTAGTCCGAAACAGTCGAACTCGACTTATATACTTGAGTGATCCGTTTTTATTTCACTATGATTGAGTCTCACGGTAGTTTCACTCTAAGATGAGTTCAGAAGCCGAAGGCATATATCATACCCATACCTGTCACGAATTTGATTGTTTTTTTTTTTAATCATAGACAAACATACCGAGCTGACGTTTCGTAAACAATCAACAACAATCACATGATTAATTATACATGTCGGACTGAACTCGACTTATATACGTGAGTGATCCGTTTTATTTCACTATGATTGTAAATTACGTTGGTTGTCAAATTCGAAAAATCTAATTCGATATCGAAAAGTCATTACGACATCGAAATTCGATGTCGTAATGACTATTACTTTACTGCTGGACCTGCTGGTCGTGGTGAGGCGACGATGTACTGCAATGCAGGTCATTTTCTACGGTTTCTGAACGCATTATAGAGGACTTATGATATGTGTGTAGATAAAATGCTTTTCTATATCGGTGTTAGTAAGCTATTGAACGTACTTGCTGGTTAATAGGTAGGTACTGGACATCTTTGAGCGGTTTGAAAATTGAATACTACTACTATAGTCAGAATCTGCAATTCATGTCATCGCGCGGTCGCCAGCCGCATCTTCACTCACTCTGCAGACGCTGCGACACGTTACACTGATAAGCGGCGGGGCACAACCTTGAAATGCCCCTTTGGGCATGTCTTAGGCTACTTTAGCACAGTGAGGCGAGCTTTCGCACAGCCGCACAGTGCGGAGGTGTCCTTAGTAAAGCGGTCCATCAGGAGACTTACCGAGCTGGTGCGCAATGTCCCGCAGCAGCTGCCTCTCGGCCAGCTCGGCGCAGTCGGCGCCGGCGGCGAGGCGCGCGGCCTCGTCGCGGAGCGCCCGGTTCTCGCGCTCCAGGGCTCCGGTGCGCTTGCGCAGCGCCGCTTCCTGAGCCGCCTCCTGCTCCGACGGGGACAACGTCTCCTCTGTATCATTTGTCAGTATCTGCAATCAATAAGCACAGCTTAGAAATGTTGAAAGACACCCGACATTTTCATTTCAAAAGCGGCTCAACTGATTTTTATGAAACTCAGCTAAATATAAAAATTGTTGTGCAAATTGGTCTATCAGTTTAAGAGCTACGATGCGCCACAAACAGATACATAAGCAAACTTGTTATACTCCTCTTTAAAAAAGACATAACATGACTTTATCAATGGCCCATTTATAGCAGTAAGAGAGCCTCGTCCCGCGATAAATACCTATAAATTTATATCAGCTATCATGATGCGAGCATCATTTAAAGCCAAGTAAGCAATAGGCTTAGTGAACGTTAAATCAATGTATTAGACATTCAAGTAATAGTTGCCCTTTTATTGTTCTTTGATGGTATAACAATGACAAAGCTACTGCCTTTCCTTCTACGATTATTCATAATGAAATGGTTCAAAATCTACTGAGAGCTTAGCACTCCCAATATAGTCTGGTAATAGGAAATAGTTATTGGATAGTCTCCAGTGATTCGAGACTATCTAATAACTAATTCGATCAATAAACTTTATCAATCATAACGCGGATTTCGTCTAGAAACAAATCACTTAGGAGATTTTTCAAATCATTAGGGATACAATCAAGTTTCATAATTTACTAACAGCAATTCTGCGTACTTTATACATTCTTAGATTATATCACAAAGAAGCGTGGCAAAGAATTCAATCGCCAAGTATAAGCATTTTTGTTTTTAACCCCCGACGAAAGAGAGGGGTGTTATAAGTTTGACCTGTGTATCTGTGTATCTGTCTGTAGCATCATAGCTCCCAAACGGATGGACCGATTTCGATGCGGTTTTTTTAATCGAAAGCTAGTTTAATCGAGATGGTTCTTAGCTAAGTTTCATTAAAATCGGTTCATCCGTTTTCGAAATATTGAGCTTTGAAATGACAATGTCGGAGGTTTTTCAACTTTTCTAAGTTGGTTAGGTTATTGTTTAAAGGGCCAACGAGCCACAGGGTCACATGAACTACTTAAGTATAAAGTCAACATAATTTTTCAGCATTACCATTGTCTCGTTTACTACGCACTTTCCCAGCAAGTCGTTACCCTTTATAATAATAATAATAATGCAATTCTAATGGTTTAACGCCATTGTTATCTTTTATATCTTATCGTGAGAATTAGCAAAGGTATGTTGAAAAAAAAAAGGCCACCATTGATACGGACTAAGGTAATATTCTGTAAGATAAACATCTTTCTCGATGTTATACCTAAACTGGGTTGCTCGAGCCGGATCAGGGGGTCGACTACGAAATTCGAAAATCGAAGTTCGTATCGTATCGTCCCGCTCGCTCTCGTATTAAATCATATTAGCGTGAGCGGGACGGCACGACACGAAGTTCGAATTTTGCACTTCATAGTTTAGGGCCAGGTATCGAATAACGATTACTTTCTATTGTCTTTCAACTATAACTCCGTGTTTTAATACCATGTAACAACTTCTCAACTCAAACGCAAGAGGAAACAGTTTCTAGTTAGAATCACAATCGATTTCTTCTCATCGTCTTAACGAGTAATAAGGCAACAACGTACTTAATTACACACAACACTACTCACGGCACTGCCTGATCAATAATTACAATGCAGCGCTTTGTCGATGACCGCAAAACAAGTTCAAACGAAATTTGTATAGCGGAAGTAATTAAGGACTCTGATTTAGAAGAATGGGGAACAGTAGGCATGCGTATTATAGTTATAGGCGTGTGAAAATTCACAAGAATTACAGCATTAGAAATATTAAAACTATGTTGCGGTCATAACATCAGCAGTATGAACTGGAACGTAGAATCTTTATTCGTTATGACCTAGTTACACAGTAACCAAGTTTATTTTATAAGTTATACCTAATCTAAAACGACTCTGTACGGAACCTTGGTATTTTTCTTTGAATGCCGTAAGGTAGATATTATAAGAGTTCAAATTTAACCATTTGTATAATTGTGGTCAAACCTGTGTATGCTCTATATTAAGAAATTGACAACATTTCATATTTTTGAGACTATAATTTGATTAATTGTCTGTATTTTACTTTGAAAGAGGAGGAAACAAGCAAGAGGAGAGGAGGTTTTAAATTTTCATTAGGATTTGTAATTAATTTATTATTAATTTATTAAAAGGTACTTATTCCAAAAGGACGTAACTCCGAAACTACGCTAGGATGGATCAATTGTCTTTGTCTTCTCACGATCAAAAAACAAAACCAAGATGTTAAATTTATCTGACATTGTCAAACCTACATGTGATTGTTGCTTATTTTTTTTCGTGAAAAAGGCAAAAGTATTACACCCATTCTTGCGTAGTTTTGGTAGAATTGGTATTTTTATTTTATTCTCTTGTTTTAAAAAAAATATATTATTTTTTTATAAATATAGTGGTGTGTTCAGGAGGCAAAGCCCTTTCGATACAGGTGTGAAAAATATGAAATGTTGTCAATTAGGATAGGATGTGCGTGATTTTCTGAAAAACTGCACCATAGTGGTAATTTCACAAAACAACCATCGAGAGGTAATTTCTATTACTTAGAAAAATATTTAAGTATAATAAGTCATTATAAGTAGGTACTTGACGACCGAATAGCCTAGTGGTTAGAGACCCTGTATATGAAGCTTGAGGTCCCGGGTTCGAATCCCGGTCGAGGCAAATGTTTGTATGATGAATACAAATGTTTGTTCTCGGGTCTTGGATGTTTAATATGTATATAAGTATGTATTTATCTATATAAGTATATTTATCCGTTGTCTAGTACTCATAGTACAGGCTTTGCCTAGTTTGGGACTAGGTCAATTGGTGTCAATTTGTCCCATGACATTTTTTTTTCTTTTTACTACTTTTATGTACTGCCAGTAACCTATTAAAATTAGGTAACCTATTAGAATTAAAAAAAAAGTTTTATTTTTGTTTACATCGGCAAGGGCTGATCGTATCTCAGAGCATAAGACTAGGTGACGTCAAGGCGTAGTAACGGCACAGTACCTGCAGTAAATCAGTCTTGGCAATGAGGTCGTGCCTCAGCTGAGTGATGTGGTCCCTCGCACCCTTCAGCTCGCCCTCCAGAGAAGTGACCCGCGCTTCCAGCCGCCCGTTGGCCGCGAGCAACTCCTTGCCGATGCGGGCCGTCAACTCTAAATCCTTCTCTTTCTATTGATAACATAAAGAAAACAAATGCTAGCAGGTTTAACCCTTTATTTGGTAGAACTAAAAAGAGAAGTCCTGAATTCCAGTCTCTTCTGATTTTATATCTACTAAAAACGTGTAGGTAATAAAATAAAAATACAAAAGACTGCTATTATATATAGATATTGATGATGGTTCAAAATAAAAATGTTTTAAGTAAACTTCTATTGGTAATAATATTTGACATTTAGTTACTTTGGTTTATGACATAATTTTGAACAGCCGTAAAATTCATAGATAACGTTTGTGCTATGTACTGTCTATGTTCATTGTGATGTACATTGTCAAATTAAGGGTTTTAAACTACAATAGTCGAATATGTCGATGCAAGTGAATACGAAACGAGAACTCATCCTCAAAATGATTTTTAGTACGTAAAACTGTACAAATTATATACCTCAAGACTATTTAGCCCGAAACCAGGCAAGAAGGTGGATGCATCACTCTATGAAAGGCTCTTTCATCTCAAGGAAAAACTTATTCGACGAGTGTGCGAAAAATGCTATCCTAAAATAATATTTATTCAACTACGGACAGCATTCCGAGTATAACAAGAGTGGCAGCCGCCATTTCACCGAACCGTTACCTTTAGCGGCGTGTTGAATAAATAACTCGCACCCTAGGGGGTGCCAGATAATTTTCCGGATTATAAGGTACAGTCGGCAGCAAAACTAAATCCACATAATGATCACTAAATCCCTACTTTATAAAATTCTAATTTTTGCAAAGGAACTCTTACTGAGTTTATGTAGGTACTTTTACTGCCTCTCGGCTGTACGTTTCAATGTTTCAGTTCATAATTCACAATTTCTCCAAAGCCACATTGCGTACAGTCTTCTCAATGCCAACCAATGACATTTCGATTGTAATACGAATAGTTTGTGGTCTAGTCTGCCCAGGAATCCAGATCACACTTAAGTGTCCTCATTTTTAGACGTTCTTCTGTATTACTGGTAATCATTGAGGATGACGGTGTAGAAAAAATAAATTATCTAAGTATCTAGAAATTTTATCTTGGGGCACAAATTGCTAATATTTGTATCGCGAATAACGGATTACTATCGAATTGATATAAAATAATTAATTACACTATTTATTAGAAGATAGTGACTGTGCTTGCGAATGATTAGACTATACGTGAATAACTCGGACACGTGAATTAGTTAAAAGCATAAACCGTAGAAATTGATCATTTTCCTACAATAGTTATTTTTTTTATTATTAACATTCAGTACCATGTTTAAATTTTTAATCCGTCTAGAATGAATAATCTCAATCAATCGATAAAAGAGAAACCTGATAGTACTTTCGAACAGTACGCATAACTACACATAACAATGATAGCATGAAAAGATGTCGAAACAATGGATACTTACTTCTTCTAAGAGCCGTGTTACCGCTTCGATGTCATTGTAGGTTTTTGTCATTTGGCTCACCCTGTTGCTGCATAGAACTGCGGATAAAAAAAATATTTTTAAAACTTGTTTGGAAAATGAATAAACTATGAATGCTAATGCTCAATAAAATAGTAAAACAAGTTCTACGAAACAAGAGTCGTGATATTTATTTACTTTGCCAATCAACATTGCAGTTTTAAGGAGTGATGTTCGAGTAATTTTATCAGTAGGAAATAACTGAAATTATTACAAGTTCAATTAGAAATTCTTATTACACGATCTTTTATTAAATTATTAGATAATGTTGTGAAATTCTTTTTGCGTACACGCACTGTAGCAACTTACATATTTTTTGTTTTTATTTATCCGCACTTACCCAAGTTCATTTTTTTATGATCGATTGAAATTTGTATTTGAAATATGCTAGCTAACAATAGTTGTTATTGGTAGGCAGAGAATCAATCAATTCACTTAATCCTTCATCTGATGAAACAGTAAAATAGTTAAATAGAACAAAAACTACCTCAATGAACACAAAACATTGTCCAAAAACGGAGAGTAGGAGTGAAACGCACGCTAGCGTAAACACGGAATGGCGATTCCTTTACGCTTTGCTAACCGACTTCGAACCTCGATAAGATATGATAAACGCTAAATTACCTATTTAAATATCGACAGTAATTGCTCGATATGGAGTTAATGATACTAACCAGGAAAGGTTTTATCGACATCAGACCGTGGCGAATTCATTGAAAATGTTCAATGGAGGGAGCTACGACACTGTTATTACATTATTGGTGAACTCGATAGTTCATAGAACGATAGGTGTTTCATCGATAAACAATGTTGATAGGTACCGTAGCGACAAAACACTAGCGCGGAGCGACCGATCAAGCTGGCGACTAGCGCGCCGACGAGGCGACGCTCGCCGCCGCGCCGCAGAGCGGAGGGCGAGCAAAACAAACTGTTTTACTCAATTGTCTACACACATGTGGGAAAATACAAGTACCTGCAAAAGAGACAACATACGAGTACTTAACACATAATAGTACTGATAAAAACATTGGCTCAGTGCACATATGTGTGTCTTCTATTGCTTGTACAATCACCTATAGTTAGATCAATGATAACATAGGTATCATGGGTAACATAGGTAGGTACATAGGTATAGGTAACAATGTTTAAGTGATCATAATAAAATATAAATAATGTGCAATATCCTAGGAAGCGATTATAAAGCGCTCTTTAATTTATATCTATAACTTATACGGCAGGCCCAGGCGGAGATGGCGAGACGACCTAGAATCCGAATTAAAAGATTGGCCAGATGCGGCTCAAGATAGGGAGATATGGAAGTCAAGAGAGGTCTTTGCCCAGCAGTGGGACACAATGACAGACTAAACATAAAAAAAAAACTTATACGGTAACGATACGTTCTTTATAATTTTACGGTTTATTTATTACCTTAAAACACATTACACAGGTTAAATACTTTCAAGAGACACATGATAAAATATTTATTTATTATTTAGAGGATAAGCACCTAGTTTACTTTCTAAGCGTGGGAACATTGGGCAAAGACACCATTGAATGTGGTTGGGTGTGATTTTTTTCCGCACTATTACTTAACTTCGAGATTACAACGGATATCGATTGTGATGTATTCACGGCTGTCTCACACGATGCAGAAACCCAGTTTTTGTCAGCACATTTTCCGTGTTTACCTCTTCTATAACTCTATTGTCATGTAACGATAGCCATAACATGTGTATGTACCTAAATATTGTGCAGGGAAACTAACTGCACCTCAAACTATAGTAGGTACCTAATGAATATCAAATGAGAATAGGTACTAATGAAGCATGAAATTAACACAGGGTAATCTAAACGTTGATATGACGAGTACTATAGATTTCTACAGCCAATCCCGAGACAACAAGAGAGTCGGTCAAGGTTTTACAGCGGCCCTTGATAAGCGGCAAATTAAGCATGTATTTATACTAAGCGTGAAAACAATGTGGTGAAGCACGAAAGGTCGGGCTTAGCGCAAAACGTATGACCAAAAAAACCCTGATTTCTCGGCAAAATTTAAGGATAAGCGATCGTGCGACCGACGGCATCGTTGCATACCTCGGTCAAGGAGCAATGTCCTGATGACGCGGAAGTAGAGTCTCCCGAACCTGTCGCGCGCGACGTGGTAGAGGAAGTCCGGGTACTCGCCGAGGCACTCACGGAGCTCGGCGTCGGGCAGGAAGCTCAGCTCTTGGAAAAGCTCGCGATCGAAGCCGGGCGGCGGCGAGGCGCGGCCCGCGCGCCTCGCGCCCGACCCACAGCCCTCCGCCGTGACGCGCCCCGACTCCGACCATCGGCCTGCCCTGCCCCTCTCACCGCCCCATGCACTTCCACACACGACTGTCTCTTATCCTTGCACTACACTAAACTTTCCTCGAACACTTTGTCTGTTAAATCCTTAAGCAATAATGTCAATGAATTTGTGTTCACTGACGTTACACGCAAACTCATATTCACGCTAGTCTAGAGCATTCGCGGTTTGGTGTATATACCGCCTGCAAAATGTCCGACTATATGTGTGAAAATGCCGCCAGACGGCTGACGTCCGTCGGAGGCGTATAAATAGTTCCACTGAAGCACAGGTAATGTCGATCTATGCTTTTTTCTACCTAACAAGTATAACACGATATCGTTTTGATAACAATTATAATCATAATTCATAAACGGCGACGAAATACCTACTAGATGAAGTCAGATTTTGTAAACGAAATATTGATTTAATGTTGTATTGAGGGCAAAGCGAGGCGCGCCAGCATTACGCCCACGGTATAATGAAAGTGGTTGGATTAAATTACCGCCACTCTGATTTTTTATAGCTATCATAATGAACACGTAAAAAAAAATTTTTGTTGTTTGCATAGACTTTACTGCAACCGTTCATGCTCTAGGTTCATAATGTTGTTTGAAATAAACTACGTTTGAATATACCGACCATAATTAATAATATGCCATGCCAACCGGTGATAGCTGAGTTTCTTATAAAAAGAAAACGTGATTGTAATTCATCACAATGAACTTCAGTTATAGTAATAAAATGCTCACGTACTTGGCATTCAGACAATACTCAATAAATATGCATATCTGACAATCAACTGTCAAGCGGGGTAAACATACCACGAAAACAAAGGGAAAGGCAGCTCATGTAAAATTAGATCCATGTTAAAATCATGACAGCTATTAAAACCCGAAAGCCACTACCCGATGAACCATGACATGATACAGTCAGCAGCAGATATTCTGGATACACGGAAGAGCAAATATATGGACTATATTATCAAGAGACATGATTTTTTGTCGGTATTTTGAGGATGTTGTCTGTCAAACCATACATTTACCATATTGTTCAAGAAGTATTGACGTTTGCTTAGACATTGGAATAAAAGTCTGACTAATTATAGTAATTTACAGTTTTTGTGGTTACGTCTTCCTTGGTCAGTGGGTAATCAAATACAAGGTAATTTGTTAGTTTCACGGACAGCTGGAAAAGGAAAACTAAGTAATTAAGCTAATTGCGTGTTTTGTTTTTAACGACAGCAAATATGGTAATTGATCCTAAACTAGAAGATCAACACTTTGTAGTTGTTAATTGGGGTTCGGGATGCGTGTTTCGCATATTCTAAGAATCGTGGGCGTAGTGTGTATTTGCTATTTATTTTTAAGTATGAACAGCAAATACGATGCCAGTATTTCAATAAAGGATTGAAGCAATGTTACTGCGAAAAAACAGTTTTCCATCAATCTAGATGTTCGCTGTCTTTGGGCCAGTTAAGTATGGAAAAGGTTTATGTGAATGGCTACACAATACGAATAATTTTGCCCATGAAATAGCCAAAGCGGTTGGGCCTTAAGGTTGGCGACGCCGCACGTGATTCCGCGGCTGACGTCACGCAGCCTTGCGCATGCGCCGCGCTCACCGTCTGAACTCCACTCGGGGGTCTAAGGGACCTTTTACAAGACCGAGAACAAGTACTGGCAAGAATTCGATCTTAACGTCGTGATCGGTCAACTCGATATTAGCAAAAGCCAAATAGCAAACTCTACCATTTCACGCTTCGCCTTTAAACGTGAAATTGTAACAATGAATTATGTGTACCTTAACAGAATAGATTTAGATAGAGTATCGCGAAAGGAAATTCTGCTTAACTAAGCACTCTATAGCGGAGATAAAAATCAATTTTCCTCAGAGTGCCTACAAAAAACGCAACCTTCAGAGCCGTAGCGCGTTATCACTTTTTTCCAACGACAAAGTCACGATACGGCAGCGCCGTACTGGGATCGCATTCAACAATTTTTTGTTCAAGTTGGTTCATTCATTCTGAGAAAATATGCATTTAGTCTTAGCTACAAAGGGGAGCAGAAATGGCCCTTTTAGTATGCTTGCCTTAGGTCAGGTAATAGCTACTACTATACTACTGACTACCAAATTAAGTATTATTAAATTACACGTCTGATACGGTGATAAATCGTCTCGCAATTTCCCGAAACCTCCATTTTCTTGGCGCCTCGCTTTATCAAGGTTAGACAGACATGATGGAGACTGACCCTGACCCATTTTATCCTCCAACATTTCGCTGTGTTTACAATATAGACATCGAAATAGTATAGAGAATTCGTTCAGGTTAGAAAATAAATTGTTACCAGCTATCGCTTGGAAAACATTAGCCGATTAGCTCTCGCTATTACATTACAGAGTTATTTACTGCTGTGTTCATAATGTATCCCTTCCGAAATTAGTTAACTTTTACGTAGTCTATATTTAAGTATACATATATATTTTTCACTTGCATTTGCAAATTGTTTATTAAGTCAAAGACTAAACGAATATTTAGGCAGCCAAGTATATTAACTGTAGAACAGCAAGGAAAAGGAGTATTAGCGCCAGTTATCCATGTCTTAAGTTTACTTTGGCACGAACGCAGGCATAATTGACAAGTTACGAAAATATGATTAAGTAGGTATTCTTATTGCGGGTAACATGGTATTTGCTACCAAAACTTAACAAAAAACTACCCGCAACTCAATAAAACAAATTTATGACAGTGTGTTTTTTGTAATCAAATATTGAATTAGATAACATAATCATAAATACTATTTACTCAGAAGTGCCATATGATTATGTAAGACTATTGAAAACGACAATTTACTTGCATAGTGTGAGTGTGTTCGTATGGAATGGAAATTCTCCAACCCTAAGCATGAGCGACCCTCACATTAATAAATTGAATTGAGATTCTTGACCAATTAAATAAATACCAAATTTTTACGCCACCGACGTCTTCGCGAAAGGTTATCAGAGGTTAGTCAGCATCACATAAAAAAACGAAGAATCTCCCGGTAGCGAAACACAACTTAAAACAAGGCGATTTCTTTTAGTAACGGTGTTGGCATTTGAGGCCAGTGGTTACTTTCACGATTAAGTGCAGGCGTCTGCAGCGGGCAGCACGCGATTAGCACGACACACGAGCACAGAACTAATCTGCATTACAACCACGCGCCGGACCCCGACGTCCACTTCCGTTGAAGACATAACAATAACTAACTAGCCAGCCAGTAGCCACCTAACGGCCGGTTTGAATCGAATCACTGCGATAATGTTACTTGACATACCGAAACTGTTAACATAACACTACCAGTGCGCATGTCATAAGTTGGCCGGCCGCGGCCGCTATTGAGATTCGAGTCTGACCACTTCACCTGCAAAGCCGCGGTGAACTATTCATTATTCATGTGCTGAATTTATTCCTTGCTTCACTAATTAACATTCGAAAGTACTAGAACCCAGTATAAAAGGAACGTGTTGGGCATTACCAAATGCTAATAAGGGCCAAGTAATGAGTTGGGTTTATCTTGCAAGATACAGATTAATAAATTAAAATAAATAAAATAAATTAAACCTTTAAGTAACTAAAAAAAATATTTGAAGATAATTGTAGAGTTTCAGGACTTAAAAACGAATACCGTGGAGTTGATGGCTAAGGAAACCCTATACGTGTTTTACTTCGTAATGTAAATGTACAATTTCTACTATCTAGATCATAAAATTTTACTAAGTATGTATATATACTTAGGTACTATTTTCGACTAAAAGGGTCAGTCACCCATGTCTAAACATGGACACTTTAGACACAGATGGTATACCGGTAATTTTGTGTATTTTTTTCTGTTTTCTTTTTGTTATGTAGTATTCAATAATAGTAGTTTATGCAACTGCTCCATAATGAGTGTTTTAAGGCCTAATTATGTGGAGTTGCATACATTACTTTATCTACACACATATTATAGGTAAGTATTCTAAGATGGGTTCAGAAGCCGAAGGCATATCATACCCATACCTGTCACGAATTTCACTGTTTTTTTTTAATCATAAATAAACATACCTACCGAGCTGACGTTTCGTAAACTGTTTTTTTTATTGTAAATTATAATTATTATTTACACATGTTGGACTGAACTCGACTTACATACGTGAGTGATCCGTTTTATTTTACTATGATTGTAAATTACGTTGGTTTTCAAATTTGAAACATCGAATTCTATATCGAAAAGTCATTACGACATCGAATTCGACTTGACGACGTGACTATTACTTTACTGCTGGTGTTGGTTAGCGGGAGCTGGTGGCGAGCAGTCGACGGCATGCTGCAATGCTGGTCATTTTCTACGGTTTCTGAACGCATTATAGAAGACTTATGATATGTGTGTAGGTAGATAAACTACTCTAAATCTCAAAAATCATTAAAGCTAAATGTTTAAAGTAATATCATCATCTATTAATCTCAGTGGCTAATACATAAGTATCAATGGCGTAAAGCGCGGAAAATCTGTTAAGTACAACATTACCGGAAGTAACTCATTACTAGGTTGTCATGGTGAATAGGAAAAACGTAGTTATCGCTAAAATATGAACTATGGGTAACTGGATGTTGACCTTACCATTTGGTATTACATAACAATTAATGAACCGGCAAAGTGCGTCCGGTATTTGTAAATCAGTATTAAGCTAAAATAAGTTTATTAACTGCTGCAAACACAGGCGTAATACAGAATAATGTTGATCTCAGATAGCGGGGCTAAGTCGACATAATCAATATGGCAGTCTAAACTTTAATATTAGTCGATATCTAAACGTAATAAATTAATAGATCGTAGTTCTGCTACGTATTGTCAAAACTATTTTAGTTGCGTCGACCTTCAACTTTTTAATTGAACTTTAATCAAATAGTAACCACCGGCACAACTCGCGAAGAATTTGGCGGATTGACAATCGTGATAATACTAGTAGTAATTGCAAGAGTACAAATAATCTGGTCTAATCATAGAAAGTTAAATGTGGGCCAGATAAAAGCATCGCTAAGATCAACTAGAAAGTAAGTAGGTTATCGAATACTGAGGGATTTATTTATAGAAGGTCAGTTTAGAAGAGCTGTTAGCGGTGTATTTTCACAAAAGAATTTCTTAATTGATCTAGTTGAAGATAGATTGCTATTAAAGAGTAGGTAGGTACCTATCATTGAAAAAAAAAATCTATTTATTGTCTCCAAAGTAATAAATAACTGTAATAACAATAACGATAAGGTCGATGATATTGTCTGGAACTTAGTAACGCCTGATTCAATAAATTCGATATTGTCTCTCATTGAATGAGATTGTTTAGCATTCTTATCATATAGGTACCTACATTATTGCAAAATTAACGCGGCTTGCTTTATCGGGGTTTTGTTTGCCCTTTGTGAGTTAATTTTACAGGGGATGAAATCCCTTTACGGATTTTCTTATCTTTATCACTAATATGTAGTAGTAAAAAGCTCCCGTGCAGATCAATATTAGTTACTTATTCTAGAATAATACTTAAAATTCATCTATCTACATAAAAAGCAAGGCTAAATTTTACACACACCTAACTACATTGTTACAAATTAAGAAGCTTACGTTATGCTATAATAAGCTTATATACTCAGTAAGTAAGTAGGCCTCATAGCCAATGACCACTCATAGAGTTAAGTAATGCATTGATATAAGATTACGTTGAATGTGTTCGATATTATAATTATAATATTACATATATTACGATATCATGTTCGAATTATACTTGTAAATACATAATAATAAGGCAGTAACGTAGAGTAAATAAATTCCCTCACGGTCAAGATAACAAGAGCGTCGGCAGCTGTTGCGCGAAGCGGCGCTGCCGTCACGGCGCGGCTGCAGACCTCAATCGATGTTACGACGGCTCAACTTCTACATCATAACGCCCAGTAAAAAATGTATGACAATGCTCAAACTTTATAGATTCATTGACAAGGAAGCGAGTAGGAAACGACGCCCGAATTTAGTATCAAAACATGCGTGCAATAGGATCGATATTGGACGCATGTGGGCAGCGTCGTCTTCATGTCAGGGTATTGTCTCGCGTGACATAGGGAAGGTGCGTTATTTGGGTGCAGCGGTGCAGCTACCGGCGTTCCGTATTTAGCTTGGGCGCGGGTGCGGCGGCGGTATCGATCGCGGGCGGCACGCGTGTCGCGGCGACCGGCGCGACCGGCACTGCGCCCGCCGCGCGCCCTCGCGCCGCGCACGCGCGACGCACACCAGCCACGGACACGGCCACAGCGGGCGGAGTTACGTAAACCCGACTTCCGCACTCAGAGACGTTACTTAATATTTAACAATTTCATCCATTTTCCAGACAATCATTTTGGGAATCTTTTGGGTGCCTTACAGTCAACTGAAATCACTTAGAGCGGAAAACGTACAATGCGGAGCGGATCATTTCATAGCAACAAAGACCTAACTGAATGTTTAAAAAACAAACATGGGCACTTTCAAACATAAATATATGTAGAGGTTTTTGTAAGTCTGTTAAAACTGGTAAAGCAGATTCTTACGTATAAGTTAATGATAACCAGCTGTTATCCATACACTATCCACAATGTAACCCATTCCAGCATGCGAACAATTTCATTATCACTTTATTTGGATGCTTCTGAACCAGTCTTGTCTAAATCAGAAACGAGTAATGAACATACTTTCCACCTATTCAATATTGCTACCAAGGCCACGTGATTTTATCTTGAGCTTAATGCAAACACAAGTGCATTGTGTTCTTAAAAACAAATAATACTATCCGTAAGCTAAATTAAAAGGTTATCTGTAATTTTGTAGTGAACAATTGTATGGTACAAAACAGACATTATAATAATTATAATTTATAATCATTGGTCTAAATTGCGTTTCGTGTAAGTATTATTCAGTTTATAGGGTACATTTTATTACGCCTGATTAAAATTGATTGGCAAAGTAAGTATTAAAGGCAATAGCTTACCGAACAAAATGTTCTATTATCATGTGATAATTTCTGTCTAAAGTAAAAGTTTATTCGTGTTCGTTTAATTGTCATCTAACGACGGTAATATTCCCGTCGACGACAGGGTCCGCTTTCACAAGGAAAGCGTAGAAGGGCAATTGCGCAAACTCGGGTATTTGGATTTCACAACAATTGGGACGGCTTGGCGAAGCCTTCCAATGATCGCATTTCACCACCAAGGGCCAAAGTTTCGACTTTGAAGCAACTGAAGTACACTGACTCATGATATTTATTTCTATTATCAATCAAAAGGTATGTCATTAAAAAGGGTGTTTCCATACAAATTACCGTGGTATCAAATCCTATCTAGGGTACTTCCAGTTATTCTAGAAACTTGAAATGTGGCATGAATACTTAATACCATTGGGCGAAATTTTCATTTTAACACTATCTCTGAATACAGTAGTATTGTAGCATAATGTCAAAGGAAGGGTTTACTTACGGAAGTAATTAAGTGTCTCCCTGATCTGATCAGGAGTGAGGGCGAGGTCGTTGTCGCTGACAGGTAGCGCAGGTGTCGGTATGAACCAGTCCTGGTTCTCGTACCCTGCAAAACATACGGTTCATCGTAAATAATTCCTTGCATTACTTATTTACAATAAAAGCAATTCAATAGTAGCCGAATGTATAGCAAACATTTCACGAATTGTCTGATGCTTCGGTCTTTGCGTACAGCTCTGAAAATGAATCGACTGGCGCGTTAATACTGAGTCATATCATCAATGTCTACAACGTACAATGCGAAAAGATGACTTTTAGATAAATGTAGAAACAATACATTACTTCTCAAATCCCAGTGATCAATATTAATATTTTCTCTTAGAACAAAGAACAACCGTCATTAAGAAAAATAAGTCTCTTACTCATAATAAGCGATTCGAGTCTGATCCTAAGTAATTCGATGAGATCAATTTGTGCGCGGCCCTGAGGCGGGATGAATGACGCCACGGGAGCGCTGACTCACGCCATTCCACAGAGGGTCTTTCAGTCGATATACTTAGTCCGTTAAAGAAACCGTAAGTACATAGTTGGTACAAAAACATCATAAAAGGCTTCTTGCTTTCAGGTTTACAAATATCACGCTTCCAAACATTGTGTTGTGCGCTTTTGTGTAGTATCTCAATATAAAACAGAATAAAATGAGAACTGAAAATTCTATGAGATTGAGTTTTATTTTAGACATCCATACTCGTACATCATTCAATCAGGTTTTTACTTTCATCAAGTCAAAGCAAGTTTTTTTCTTTCATCAAGTATTAAGCGAAAATTACCATAAAAGCATTATAGCGTTGCGCTGGTATCGACATAGTATCAATAGTCACATTAGTAAAGGAAACTTAAAAGTAATTGACATACAACATACTCGCTACGTAATACGTTCTCAATTAGAATGCATTACACAATGCATTTTAAGCATATAACCTAATCGAACAAAACTGTTCAAACTCATTTCTGAGATTTAAAATTGTAATATTTCAAAAGTTTACTATTATATTGATATAACTCCTCTCGTCTTTAAAGCACAATGCAGAGATAAAATCTTAGGATTAGTAGGTATGTCTTGACCTGCAAGTTGTTGCACTGAGATGCGAGACGCGACGCCTAACGCAGCAACTTGACAGATGGTATGCAGGGACCGGTCGGGACGCAACGCATACTAGGCAGCGGGCGATGACTCGAGCGATGAGACACCATTATTTATAGCCGGTCGGCGCCGGCGCCGGAAGCCGCGCCTACAGGACTTAGTAGGACGGAAACAACTTGAAAATCCTGGATAGCCAACAAAATCTCTACTAAACAAAGCAGGATATAGTTACTTGATTTCCGGCAGAAATTTGCGTTAAATTGCCGAGGTTTTTTGTAGGAAAAAAAATCAAAACATCTGCAACGTGACATCAGGCGAGTAAACCTTGGACGATGGACTTGAAGTAAACAAGACATTTCTGATAAAAATAACAAAATTATTCAGCTTACTTTATTATCATTTTTATTTGACACATTATTTTATTGGTTCTCGAATAAAGATACAAACGAAACGACAACAATTAAAAAAAAATGTGATTCATCAAAAAGTTGATAAGACCATTTTCTATTTGCTTTCACTTTTGTAAAAGTAGAAAACAAGGGTGCAAAAAGTACGAATTTAATGTGCAAAAATGTCGATACAAGCTCCGAAAGTGTTTAAATCAGCTATGTATGATGATATGCATGTAAAATCCCAAGAGTTATTAAGGAATTGAATTAGAGTCGCATAACGAGAAAGGTAGAGCGGTGAGGTAAATCGCGATAGATCTATGCCTGTGGCATTTGGAGAAACTAAATGTTGAACAAGTTGCAGTGCAAGACCTTGCAAATCCACTTAGATATTGTTAGGAAAGACTTGCTTAGTGATGTCGTCCACCGCACCAGCCTTCAACGAATACAATGCATGCACTACCTATTTAGCATAAACCTTAGGATTTAAAGATAAACTGAGGAATGGAAGCAGAATATTCCAGATTCGCATCCTGGCAGGGACGCCATGTAGTGTTCGGTGTTATTAATGCTCTCTTAACCTAAGGATATATTATCGATATAGGGATGGAGTGGAGGTGTGTGCGTGCACGTGCACACTACAAAACTATGGATATTAATAACAATAAACTTTCCTTTACCATCTTCCTGCTATGACGTTTTACGTATTATTTTTTTAAGTTTGAACAGAGTTTCAAATTATTTTCTGTCTGAGGTTTACACTTTGCGAGGGCTTTTTTGTACTTTTAACAGTCGACCACAACTGGTTTAACAAAACAAAGCTAAAATATATATACACGGCTACGAGCTATGGCCCATTTCCAGCGTTCGCAAGGAGTCATTGGAACTAAACCAGGGCAGATCCATTGCATGCGTTCTATTTATTGTGCACAGGATTTGCGAATTCCAATATCTTGGCCAAATGACGAGAATAAACAAATGTGAACATCTGGAGAAGTTCAAAGGCGAAAAAAAAGCAAGAGAAAGCGTGATAAAAGTACGAAGAGTTGAAAGAAGAAATAAAGCTATTTTCGGTCCCTACGAGCGTCTTAAGTGAGCACCACCTGCGATGCCAACTACGGAACTGATACTTGAGAACGATCGCTACGAACTAAGTATATTATTTATGTATTGCACAAAAACAGGAAATCTGTGTCTAGACAACATTAAGTTTATCCATTAACATGATTTCCAAAGAAGTAGCTGTATTCACAGTATAATCTTAAGTTTTTTTTTTCGAGTTACATTATATGTAGAGAAACATACCCACTTTCTTATTTTTTCCAAGTGCGAGAGTCTTTCGATACACAATTTGAAATATGCTAAACGATATCTCGTGACCGTTTAAAGTTGATGCTCACATCTAATAGCTAGTAGGTGCACATATAGTGAATATACTCGTAGAGGTAGTGATGGCTTGCTACATGCAGCTAGTGTGGTCAATGAGTGATTGTGGATGGAATGGTCGAAAGCAGAAAGTTCGACTTTGGGACTTTGTTTGGACTAGTTAAGAGACAAACATACTAAAAGTCCCCACCCCTCCGAGGTGAGCTCTAGGAGGGGGGGGGGGGACAAAGAAGGACCCGTTTTTCGGTTTTTTGCTTACATCTCGGAAACGACGAGTCATAGGAAATTTTGTAGTACTACATAAAGAAAGCTAATAAAATTTTCTACTACTTGGTTGTAAATACTTTTTACCTATTCTCAATCGTTGTCTAGATATGAGCTTCGAAAAACAGTCGTTTTTCAAAAATGTGGTTTTTACCTTACGCATTAATTTTAACCCTCCTTAATGTAAATGGGATGAAGAAAGCCTAAAAATCAGCCATCTACACCATTGTTGATGCAACTAGCAAGCCATGTCTCCTACAGAACCTTGACATTTTACTTGGTGGAGGATTCCTCATTCATAAAGAAATTTGGCCAAGAGGAGGCATAGTGGCCACTGTATGTAACACTATCTAAAATTCATAAAGCGTAACTACCCAGAGAAAACGTGTGATGTCATATTCGATGGATACACCAACTCTGCCAAGAGTTCCAAGTCTGATGAATAAGAGCATAGGTATCGACTAAAAGCAGTCTACCGATATAATATCTGATATATTTGCAGTTGAGAATACTGAAAATAATTGGTTGTGAACTAATTAACTGAAATTTGTATAAGTTTTCAACGGTAGTTGACAATATAGTATACTTAGAAAAATGGCAAAAAACGCATTTTTGAAAAACGACTGGTTTTTGGAGCTCATATCTAAGACAACGATTGAGAATAAGTAAAAGGTATGTATAACCAAGTTGTAGTAAATTTTATCAGCTTTCATTATGTAGTATAACGAAATTTGGTATGACACATCGTTTCCGAGAAATGAACAAAAAAACAAAAAACGGGAACTTTGGGCCCCCCACCTTAGGGCTCACCTCCGAGGAGTGGGGACTTTTAGTATGTTAATCCTCTAACTAGTCCAAACAAAGTACCGAAGTCAAACTTTCAGCTTTCGACCATTCCCTCCACACCCCCCTTGTGAGCATTCATTTCCAAGGCTAAGAGTCAAAGTCACGAATAGTCAGTTGCGGTTCATGGAAATTCATCGAAGTGTCGTCTCTCGGTGCAAAAAGGTAAATTTGCAGCGATTATCTGTTACCAGCTTTTCGGACTGTTGAAGTTTTCTTACCCCCGAATTGAGTGAGGCTGTCAGCTCGAAGTCGATACTTCGGTATATGTTCTTGTAGAAGACTAACGATTTCTACCTCGGGCACCTCCTCGCTATTGCACACTTCTGTTGACAAAGAAAACGTAATGATTAATATAAAGATTTTCATTCAATTTAAATGAATAGTATAGAATAATAAAATGTACTCGTATTATCTATGCAAATTTTTGCCATCGAGTAACGGCCGTTCCAAATATTCAATCCACCGAGGGTTTTCCTTACCAATAGTTACATTTTGACACATTTTCTATGGGTAATCTGTCAAAATGTAACTGTTGGTAAGGAAAACTATCCGTAGATTGAATATTGGGAACGGCCGTAAACGACCAACAGAAAATATATCGGAACGGACAAGGTCATCAAACTTATGTGATGAAGTCTCTACCTGTAAAGAGCGGAAGAGTGTGTTCAAATATATATTCCCTTCCAGTATAGTATGCAACCGCATACACTACAAAGCATTTTTCTTGTAACTCTAAAGACTAAAAAGTCTTTCAAGAACAAGTACCTTAAGTAGAGACCGCGATAATGAACATTTAAATGAAACCCGAAAGCGATGTCGTGATCGGAAAACTAAAAAAAGTTAAAAAGTAAGTACCTAACAAGCGTGCAGCGCGTACAGCATATGGCGTCGACTTTCTGTATTTGGTATGGATCTGGGAGGTTGCGAGCGCCGCAGACAGAATCAATAGTGTTCCCCCGGTCAGACACCCGATGTCTGCGGGGGAATGCACCCTAGGACGTTACACACTAGTAACTGCATTACTGCACCCACCATTTATGTAGTTCCACGCTCAATATAATCAATAATCACCTGAACGATGTAGAATTACTCAAAATTGGTAAGTAGGTGTCTTTACACTGGATTACATGATGTGTTATGAAATGGCACGCGGTGCAAAACTATACGCAGACCTGACCGAGGTGAAGATTGTGCAAAGTATAATTTTGCGTTGAGAAGAATGACAATGAACCACAGCCGAGATATAAATTAGGCAATCATCCATTAATAAAGCTATAGGAACGCTAGTAGTGGTTACTCTGTTATGGAATCACTAGACACTAGAGTTTATATCAAAATAATAATTGAGAGTGAACAGATCTACTTTCTTTTAGGTTATTTGCAGCCTTTCTAGTTTCAGGTATGGTTTCTTTATTTGGTATCTGGTCCCATACCGAGTTGACAGCGCGGAAGTCATATCATCTTCGTGTAGATATCGAACTCTGCAGATAGGTAATCTTTAGCGTTTTTGCTTGTACACTCAACTGAAGAGAAATGGTAACTCCGTTAACGGTGGTACTTAAAAACACCGGTGGGGTACCTTTTCTCTATAGCTGAAATCACCATTAAACCACAATTAACAAATTAGTATATACTGTATAGGATTTTCCACGGTGATTTAATTCCGTTAATTAAGTAGCACCAGCACAAGAGATATGGTTCGTAGTGTGATTAACATGACAGAAGGCGCGGTGCAGTCCGGCGACAATGCAATAAACTGGAAATGGCATCCGGCCAGGATCGTCTCTGCAGAAGAGAACTCTTCACTTCACCGGTTAATGGCATCGAATTGAAATTTGGTATGAATACCTATATGTAAGTTCGACGACAATACAAGTACAGTCGGCAAAAAAGCTTGTAATAAATACGAAATTTTCAACAGAAAACTTATTATAGTATAAATTTGTCGTCGCAAATTATACTATGAGCCTTACGAGGTTCAACACTTTGATTATAATGTTTTGAGTAGCCCCAACACGAAGTATCTATTAAAAAAATTAAATCTGAACATCAGTTACCTACACAAATCGCTAGGTATTCGTATAAGTGGAACGTGATGCTGATGTTAAAACATTACTTAAAAGTAGAAAACACAAACGCCGTGTACCTTTACTTTACCTAATAAAGGATTTCGTGGCCAACGTGTTTCGAATTCAAGTCTTAAATTAAAAGCAATCTGTACGCGGTTATACTCGCTAGTTTGGTTGTAAACGATCCTCGTTACGGTTACGGGTTACGGCCGGAGATAGCCGGCTCGACCTACAATGAGAAGACATTAACGCAAGCGTTTTTGGCAAGGCCAGTCTTCTGCCATTAAGCCGGCTTTTCACAGCAATAGTATAATCCGCGTAGCTATACATCGCGGGGCTTGAATGGTCCTTCACATTTTCCTTACTTAGGTAGCTCCGCAATCTATGTATACCACCTACTCAGATAATATTTTTCTTGAATAGTGAAACTCGGCTTTACTGCGACAACGACAGAGAGGGTGAGTAGTAGAAGTAGAAGTACAAGTAGGTATAAAAATGTTATTAAATCGCTTTGGCAAAAACACATTCAGTGACGGCAACTGACTAGCCGTCGGATGGCCGCCGGCTTCCCCCTTGCGTCTATTTGCATATAATCGATCGGTGTTTTAATTGCATAGGTACAACTTTGTAGTCTACAGTCGAAGACATACTTAACTGGACATTAAACGCGGAACTGAGAGAAGTTGACAATTTTAGAAAGGGGTGCATATAGTAAACGCTATAAAATCCATGCTCAGCTGAGTAGGTGTCTTCAATTTTACGTATGACTGACTGTCTAGGTTATGTTTAAGCATTCACTTCGTTAATATAATGATTAGAATACGACCCATAAAATTTGTCATCGTCGTTTTAATACAAGCTGTTAGGCAGTATCATCTATTTTAATAGTATAGGAAGCAGTTTCGGATGTTCAGGTAAAATTATGGATAAGTTTTGCTTTTCAAGGTTGCGAATTGCGGTATTGTCTATGGTTTGCTTCATATGACATTAACAAAGTATGTAATTAGTTACGTTTGTATAATAAATCTTGCCAAATTGATTTATCTCACTTCTCATGATTAGATAGGTTTAAAAACTGGTGCACATGTGCATATTTAAATATTATTTTGTAGCGTCGACCTTAAAGATCTACAGAAGCTGACAAGGTATTAGCGTTCAGAGGCCAACAAAATTTTGTTTAATTAGCATGAGTAAAATATAATTATAATTATGTATAGCAATCTTCATGTTTGTGAAACGGCACTTAGCAAGTGCAGTAGACTCAAGAGTAGGTAATCATTGGTTATAACTCATTCCGTTTTCAAATTTGCAGAGATATTAGACTGTAAGATATACGACATAAATAATAATCCGTTAACATCTCCGCATACGGCTTTTTCATAGACTAACGCAACTAAAAAGTAAGATTAATTGTATGAATAGCAATTTAGTGACTAAAATATAATAGCTAACATAAATACATATTTACTTATATTTACTTTAAGGGTTATATACGCAAATTATAATTTGCAGGCACCTACAAAACTTGACGATGGCACGTGACTCTCATGACAGTGGAATTATAGATGGTTGTTTGGCAAAGTATCTTTTATCTAAATTAAAACGGAAGCATTACGGATTTTCACTGAATACACAATACAAGAAAAAACAAGATTTGATATGTACCTACTATGTTGAATGTACTCTCTTGACAAAATAACGCTTCAAGATTTTTACACACCGCTCCAAGCAGACTGCGGATATTCTTTGCAACTTTAAAAGTGCAGATTACGCTTTGAAATTGCACTAATTGCAGTGATTGACGCGTACGCATGAGATGTCAATGTCAAGGAAAATAAGTGCGATACGATAGGGATAATGCCACAGCTTTTGATAATAATAATTAATAAACAATTATAATGTTTTGGTGCATTTTTTTATTGATTATTGATAAACATAAACCGCCTAACAAATCTAACAATACCAAGAAATATGTTTAAGGAAAAACGAATCATCAATAAGTGAATCAGATTAATCAGTGACGGACGGCCGAAGTAGGTAGTCATAAAAGCTACTAAATATATTATATAAATTATTTCTAGCGGTCTTCTAATACCTACGTAAAGACACCGAAATTAAATTCGTTTCCGCAACCTTGCTTTTCATCGTTCTCGCGCGTAACTTACGTTTAAAACTACTCAACAGAAATAAATTACGAATAAGTTTGCATTAGCACATACATAATTATTTAACGTTAAAAACAGGTATCGCTTTTTAGTTGATATTTATGTATCATCAGACGGAATCGTGGTGTTTGAAAGACTCACCGTCGCTCCATGCAAGTAGCAAGTCCTGTTGCTTTTCATGCAACTCGTCCCGACGACGGGGTCGCGGGCGCAAGCGAGAAGCATTCCCACTCATACTGGCACGTTTAATTCTTCAACTATTTCCCACCGGATCAAAGCCCGGAATATCACACATCACAACAAACAATAACAGCACTTTCACTGGCACGTCTGGTGAACGTGCAATGTTAAACGAACCCCTTAGTAATCAAGCGATGTAATGAGCTCTAGATAGCAGATAAAGATTCACGTCATCAAAATCGATAACGGTTCAGCTAACATTGATCACTGACTGCCGCAGTTGGTTGCAAGCGCAGCGTTGTTTTGATTTTCGTAGTAAACTAAAACTGGTATACCTAAATTTTAACTTTGCAATGCAAAAATGAAGAATTTGATGTGCGCTCTACCAGTCGACCGGCACGTCTAAAACAAAGGTATGTTATCCTTTCTTTGCTCCTGTGATTAATAACAAATCTTCGTTGCACTCTGTACCGGTTGGACATTTCAGTTCTATTTTATTTTATTTACTACAGTATTAAATGGACCCCTTAAAATCCTACGACACGTAGGTATATGTTGAGTTGATATTAGGGAAGATTTCTTCGTCATATTAGTGTAAAAAATTATATATTGCATCACTTTTAAATATTTCCGGGTTTAGGTATAGGTATACCTACAATCTGCAGAAGATTTATACCTAGCTACCTACCAGCAAATATACGATAAATACCTATTAGCTTGTCTTTTTTGACTTACGGGTTTTTTTATTTAAATACATGTTGAAGAAAACTGTATGACAAGTTAAGTCATAGCTAAATATTTAAATAGTAATGCATACACTTTACAAAACAATCGTAATATTATATTGTTCATCACATCCTTATTTTCTTGGTCAGTGTATAAACTTAATAGGTATAGGTAGCATTTTAATTAAACAAAACTATACCTTTTCGTATAAAAATAAACCTAAATAATGAAATAAAGATCTGTATTTGTACGTTATCCACATTTAGACGAAAATATACGCTTAGCCTGTCATAAAAATTAAAAATGATAAAATAAATGTAACGTCATGCCCAAATGAATGAGAAAGTCAAATCTTATTATCTCTGTAAGATACCAATCTTGATTAGTACCTACCGAATGCTGATAAATTGGGCTTACTATTGATTGTGGAATTGGTAGAGAAAGTCGGGGCTATAGACAATATTATCGAATCGAGTCGTTTGTCAAAACTTCTGTAAATAGACGCAGTGCGAGGCCACACGCACAGTTCGGCTGTGGAGGCGGTACGGTCGACGCACTCATTCGAACTACCAATAAAAATAAGGATGTCGTCAATATGTTGGCATCGCTACCATGGCGGGGTCACCTCCATGCGGAGCGACCCGCTTTTGTGACGTAACCACAATCGGCCTTGGTGGTGACGCCTCCAAAAGGGCTAACGAATCATGATAGACCATAATTCGCTCAAATATGTAATTGTCGTCGCCTGCCTGCCAGAGCGGTGTTTGAAGAGCGTGTTTACTCGTGACACATGACTGCGCTGCGAATTTACTTTGATAGTTCCACAGGAACATCATATTTACAGTTGGCATATTCATTGCATTATAATTAAGTAAGTACATTTCTAATTACATCAAGATCAAGTTATGAATGCAATCACTGGTACCTACATTTCATGCAAATAGCAAGACACATAATTGTGTGCATCCAAACGAAGGCGAAAGGAAGGTTATGTAACATACCCCGCAGATATAAAACAAAGAATTATTAATAGGTTTTCCCTTGACATTCGATTTCACTGTTCCGAAATAGATTTATTTCGATTTTAATTATGTCATATCATAAAAACCGTTTGATAGTTTAGACTTATTCTGCACAATCGTAAGTGTAGGGAGACGTACACAGAAGAAATACGAAACAACATACAGCAAAATTAGTATCAACTTTCGTTACGTTACTCCAGCTACACCATTGCAACATTTATGTAAAGAGTTAACCATATAACACTCGTGGTGTAATTAAGTTACTTGTGCAATACAACGAGTTTTATTCCAACATTCTTAAAACAACATAACCAAAAATTACTGGTTTTAAGTTCGTCCTTTTGTGTTATGATGGCAATTATATTCGAGAAATGGTAATATATGTAGGGAGCATGAGCATGCCGACTTTAACGTAAGTTCTGTTTACTACCTTTCATTGCTCAGTCTTCACACAACTCCTGGCTGTGAAGGGATCAACCCAGCACATTTGATCAGAACATGTAAATTAGATTAACTCAATTGAAGCAGTATTTTTGAACAAGTACTAATCTACTTCAAATAGGGGTAAAATGTTCGATCTTTCAAAACAAATCAACGCTTAAACATACAAAGATGATCACAAGAACTCCTCCCTAGTGTCAACAAATGTATACCGTCAACAACATCGGGAAATAGAAAAAAAAAGTAAAGGAGCGCAAATTGCGCATACGCGAGTCTTGGAGACGTGGTCGACGGACGCGCGGCGCTAGACTGGGGCTGCGCCTGCGGCCGCCCGCCCAGAATAACCGCAAACTGGCATAAAGCCAGTCACATGGCAACTTAGATCGTGACAAACTAGCTCCATTCATAAACCCTGCGCTTGTAAACCTCCCTTTCTTTGTAAACGTACCGATTCGTTGAAACTGATTAAGCGATAGATAAACTGGAAATAAGCCTGATTGATTTTCTGTCTAGGTTTAATACTATTAAGTTACGAGTAATTAACGCTCCCATTTGACATTTTGAGAATTTATTTTTCGCTTATTGTTTTACTAAACATAATACTCAGGCCAACTTAAAAAAGCGTAGCGTATGAAATAAATTAAAGTCATGCGGCATTTTAGTGTAGGTGTGTTTGGTTTGAGACTACATAGAGGTCCCCAAACACTACACAAACATCAAGACAAAGCCTGAATAATTTGTTGTGCTATTAGTTATGACAACAAACTGCAAGTTTTGAGTGCTTTCGCACATCATAGTGAATCGTCAGTGTCTATAAATAGTAATTTGTCATGCCAACCTGAGCTTAATAATGCTTAATACTTCAGCAAACACCATCGCGTCACGTATTTACCTTAAGTTGACCACAGGTTACCAATAATCATTAATATGTCGATTAATGTATAACTTCTAGGTACGTACCTAGCTTCATTAAAAATACGGGTATCTATTTGCGTACAGTAAATTCGCTCATTTCGAAGTACAAGTCTAATAGCACCTATTGTGTATGATTGAAGCCTTGCTATGATAAAAATAGTTCCATAAATCCATAATAGACAAAGCATGCTAAAATCTTGTTATTCACACTATCTATTTTTATTGTTACTTTATCAATCTGCCTCTTATGGTAATACCTCTTATGGCCATTTGTCATCTTTTCCAAGCCTATAAACTTTAAGTCACCTTCAGGGCTATAAACACAGATAAATATGCTACAAGTATTAGTGTTTTCTAGCCACTGGAGCTATTCAACTTCATTAAAGTCTTTGAGAGTATTTAAGAATTCATGATCACAACAACTTGCTTTGGTGTGCTCATAACACATACTCCCAAGTATTTTTCTGGTTTTCTGTGTATTCTTGTTTCAGTAAGTATTTAAAGCTTAAGAATTTTGAATCATTCAACAGTTCTTTATGAGCATAAGGCAGGTTACATGCTGTGCCTGTCCTTACCAGTGAGAGTGGCGACGTGTCTAGTTTCGCGCGGTGCTAGCGAGGGCGCGCGAGTCGCATCCTGTAGGGCCGCCAGCTTGACGACCTCTCCTGCAGAATTAAACCAATTGTAATCATACCTTTACTGTACAAATTATTTTGTTAAACATAGGTACTTTTGTTTGATGAGGGGGTAAAGAGCAAGCGGTGGAAGATTATGATTTTCCTAATTAATTAATTGACAGATTGATGCAGTATCATTTGATGCAGTCATTCATGAAATCTATGTCAAGAATTATTACCCGCACATACTTACAGATCCAGTTTTGAATTTGTTTCTGTAGAGACTTCTTATTAAATCTTAAAATCTGAAATAGAAACAGAACACATTTATTTTCTTCTCCTAACTATGACCAGCTTCGTAGAACCAACTAGCTTTGAATCATGGTTGACACTGGAAAATCATGTAGTCAAAATTTGGAGTTGTCAAATAGTAATCACATTGAACTTTAATTAATTCATTTTAAATACATAATTTAATGATTTTGTTTTTAATTGACATGCTTTTGATCTATGCTAGGTAATAACAAATAAAAATATTGAATGAAAGGAGCACAGTAAGTCAATTTCTGACATCATCATTATCAATCTCTATTGTGAGGTTGTTGTTAAAAATCACAAACATAGCTCTATTGTATATTATAAGTACAAATCTTGGTTTAAAAGGGCTTAAACAATTAATTGTTTCAAGTGTACCTAACTGGTTATAGGAAAGTGAAATAAATAACAGAAATAACTCACTTGATGGACAATAAACTTTACAGCCACACTCATTGTTATTGTCAATGGAGGACACTATGCTTCATCTAATAATATTACAGGGTAAGTATACAATAATTATCAAGCCAGTACATGATCCTGTGCAGTGTGAACCATATTATAAAGAAAATAACATTAAATAATCACTAAATGAATCAGTGTCAAGGTTGCATTAGGCATCTTAGCATGTCTGTCACAAGACAACAATGTAAGCTGAATATAACTAAGCATTATGCATAACAGGTAGTAAGGAAGTCCTGAGACTAACTCTGATGAAACGTTTTGAATGCAATCGCAAAATATTAAGTAATTCAGTCTTAAAGCATTAAAATCTTATTCCGTATTTAATTGCAACCTTCTCCTTCTGATAACTGTGAAAGGTTATCAAAGGATTTACTATGTTAATTGAATGCTTTGAAACACTATCCTATTGAAAACCATTCTAAAAGTCGATACTGAAGACAAAGTAAAAGAAAGGCGTGAGAAAATTAAGCTAGGACTTTTTCGGAAGCTGTAAGTTTTAAATGTGTAAACTGATGGAACTTACAATCATTATTTACATTATCGATGGGGCTATGATCTTGCTCGTGCCCGAAGTCTGTCCATTTCATTCAGCTCTCCACCATGGAAAACGCGGAACACTCCTCCAATTCCAGTTGCAATATATCAATTAGCACTAAACTGATTACGATAAACATAATACGATAATAAAATAGCACCAAACCAAATTGCTTAGAGTTTTGTGTAGTGTTGATACTTTGCGCTTTTTACATTACTCCACTTCCAGCAATTCCTACGATTCGCACACAAATTGACCGTAGCGCATGAATGACATAATTTGAGTTCCATGCGTTGACAGCCACTGTAGTCCAAATTGAACCACCTTCATCCGAAAAATTTCCTCTCCACTCATTCTAATACAGCGTGATGTAGAATTGTGTAAGTGAGAAAGAACCAATAGTATATTTCGGACTTTGGTCGAACCATTAAATATGGTAAACTCGTTCGAGACATTATTTTACAGGTTGAATTTTGTAAAATAGCAAATAATCATAGGTAGGCACAAGACCGTAAATTTTAATTGTTGAATTTTATTAACTTTTAGATAACAATATTTAACATTGACGAAAACTTAACTTCAATTATTCAATTAAAAAACGATGCTGTACCGCAGAGAAATCAATTTCTAAGTCTCTTGCTACTAACCACTGACACTGCATTCATTGGGCGCGGCGCGGCCAGATGACGCATGTGTGCGAGCGAGACAAATAATATTAGTGATAGTGAAATAAATGAATCACTCACGTATGTCAGTCGAGTATAGCCCGACATGTTTCGGACTAATCCGTAGTGGCGAAACGTCAAAACAATAATTATCAGTTTTAGCCACTTTAAAAAAAAGAGTATAATAGCCTATTAAGAATTACTGATCAACGAAGTTGATTTCTTGGCTAACGGGCTATACACACAATCATAAAGCATAAAGCAGACTAAATAATCAAGCATGGATAATTTATTTCCAATTAGTTATGAAGTTCTTCAATCGTATTCACATTGGACATTTTGCTAGAGAATCATGAGAGAATCAGACAATTTCATCAATACCTAAATTTTTTTCATTTTCCGCAAGTTTGTATCCAGGAGAAAACGTTAATAAAAGTATTTATAAACTGGAAAATATGTGATTTTTAATTGGTTTATTTATAATAAACGCTTAAACTCACTTCTGCAAGAATGTAAATATACAAACAAACTGCCACAATCAGGCAAGAAGTTGCAGTAGTTACCACCAAAAAGAAGCCTGGAAATAAAACAAATTGTCAAGTGTTAGCAGAAGCTAGATCCTAAGCAAAATGTATGCAAGCAAAGTGGGGTCATTTTACATTGGTCTGTGTCATTATACTGACATGAAAATTTTAGATTTTCAGATTTATCTGATTAGTTCATGTTATAAGAGCTACCCTCATACGAAATAAATAATAATAATATTGAATATTTCGAAGTTGGATTTTTTCACACAATCAGTAATTTTGTGGAATAGAAAACCTTAAGACTAAAAATCTATTAAGTGATATTTGTACATTACCAATACATTTAAAAAATCATATCTTTAAAACCGTGACCCTTTAGGACCCAAGGTCCAAGGGTGAAAATATAGCAAACAAATAACCCCCACGCAATGCCAAAAAAAATTTGACGGTCCATGTGCCGAACACTATGTATATTACCTGATTTTTTTTTTTATTTCATGTAAGATAAGCACGAATGTGCCTATTAACATACCTACTATGATAACTACCTATGTTACTATCAATTATTTCGTCACCCCCACGCTAATAAAGTAACATATCTGCAATTTTGACTAAATTGAGTTTTTGATGGAAAATAAACACAATGATTTTTTTGCAGCTTCAAGTCGCTTCCCTCTAAGACCTATTGCAATATTCGAACAACGAAATTCGGTTCCAGTAACACAAGTTTTTGTCTTCAAAACCGTTTTTTATCATCTCGGAAGAAAATATGCATGGTAGTGTATAGTGTATACCTATATATACTAGTCACATTTAAAAATACTACTGTTCTTCCCGTGTTTATTATTTCGTGAAAAAAAAATTGATTAATGTAGGTAGTTAAAAAATTGCTCGTTTTTACTTTTACAACATTAATCAAATCAAAGCAGGTAGGTACTTAACGATTTATTTGTTATCAAAGTTGTGTTACCTTCCATTAGCAATACAATAACTGCAACACATGAAACTGCTGCGAAAACCACTAGCGATAGTAAAACTAATGCTAGAAGTATTGTTAAAGCAGTCATTATTAGAAATGTCGTTAGAAGAGGCTTCTCTAGAGCAGCACAAGTTATATTGTAACTCCATTTTTCCACTGCATTTATACATGTAGCGAATCGAACTGAAAATGAGAATATAAAGCGATTTATCTATTTAGTACTTAGGTATAGTCAAACTAAATCATCACGCACAGATCACACAATCACTGCATCATGCACGAACAATTTCAGAAGAATTTTTGTTAATAATACCCAATTTGTTAATGATAATGGGTAAACTAGTTTTTTCAAAATAAGTACAATTTACTTTAATCAAACTGAATAAGATACTTTGTATAAGTAATATTATATATTTATATTTTATAACTAATGTTTAACACAAAAGGCACAAGTAAATTATTTAAGACTTACCATGTTTAATATTAATGGCTTCTTTGAAGCTAATAACCATTCTGAATAATAAGATTTACTGAATGGTGGTCAAATTGTTATCTTTTGGTTAAAAGTAGGCAAAAAATATTTTGATTGTTCTACCCACAAAATTTAGTACAATATGGAATCATGAACATTGTTTTTTCCTAAATGTGAAACCATTAATGGATAGTAGTTTTCACATTAAATGTTTTATCAAAATAAGTAATGTTTTTCATGTTTTTGCGCTACTTCACTCACGATCATCCGTCACGCTAGTCTGAGCTGAGGTCTTGTGTAGGTAGTCATTGAGATTGACAGAGCTCTGTTAGTGGCAATAAGCATCCTTCCAGCCCCCTTGATTACGAAGTGCAAAATTCAAACTTCGTATCGTGCCGTTCCTCTCAAGCTAATATTATTTAACACGAGAGTGAGCGGGACGACACGATACCTACGAACTTCAATTTTCGAATTTCGTAGTTTAGGGGCAGTTCAACTTGAGCTCATCTATGTTAGAAAAGTCTAATGTGTCTATGCTCTACTCCAGACGAGTGACGTATTATTGACAGCTGTCACTTCGCTCCCTTCTCATAAAAGCCTCAGCCCGTAAGCCATGTCTGTTTTTGTGTCGTCCTGCAATATAATTTAAATCCAAATGCATTTACATATTTATTGACGCTGATGTTGTGAAAGATATTTCATGGGAAAATAAAAGAGCATCGAAAGTACTTCACAGTTTTATTTCGGGCATTTTCCAAATCGACACGCGGACCGCTGCGCTCCGTCTCGCCAATAAACTACTCTATCTAATCTGTGAGCTCAATCAAGGTCCCCTCTTTAGGAAAATCATGTCGAAACTAGTCGAAAGTAGTCGAAACTGTGTGGTAGACGCACTATTCTTTTAGTCGAATTAGCGTTTTAAAGATTGTGCTGAATATGCTCAGTGTAATAAAAAAATAGAAGACTGTCAATGTCATATAATTGAAACGTCAACTGTCATACTGTCATAAGTCAAGTCAAATCAAAACCAAATGTCAGAGTATTTGCGGTTATTTTGGCGGCGTATTTATTTCGTTATTGTTACCCTCATCGTTTTTCCAAAGTTTTTCTAATAGATTTTGAGACTTTTTAAGTCTTTTGTGTAGTCATAATAACTGGGAGATCAAAACACCATTTAGAACGTGAATTTAGCGATTACGATTAATTGTTGTTTAGAATGGTTACTTTTTTTTTATATACTTAATTTATTTATTTCCTTGTACCTTGCAGAGCTTTCCTATCACACTTCTAAGGTTTTGTGACATTTCATTACAGGTTGGTCAAAATGAAGAAAGCATGTTATCGGACATGCTGCCCGTTTACTACGCAAGGTTCTTTCCCCAGAACGTGTTCTGTAGGTGGCTCTCGTGTGGAAGCAGTCCGCAGCCTTTATCCCACAGAGAATTATCGTTTACACTCGCTGACGACGTTTACTTGCGATATTTGTCAATTAGCAATCAGAAGGAGTTTCAAACATTACTACAGAAAAAATGCCCTCATAAGTTAGATATAGGAGCAGTATACAATACCAAGTGAGTATTCGGGACTGGTTTTTATGCATTGGTCTAAAACTGCAATACCATGTAAATATGTGTTTTCTTCAAAAAACAATAACAATATTGTACAAAAAATGCTTTTTTTACTATACTTACAATCACTCAGTTCAATAATTTTTTGGCCTTACAGCCCTCCTCTAAGCAATAACTATAGTTCAATCAACCTTTTATGAAAGTCTTATTCATATATTTTCTGAATTTGTCAGCTAGGTAATTAATGCAATTCACGGGGCCATTTTTCACATATGAGGTGTTAAGGTATTAATTTGAGAGAAATACCAATCCTTATTTTTTCGTTTTCAGACCTTCCATTGGCCGACATGATGCAGTGGTGCTCTCTAGAGAGCTGGTGTTTGATATTGACTTGACAGACTATGATGAAGTCAGAACCTGCTGCCAGGAGGCTAGGGTTTGTGAGAAGTGCTGGAAGTTTATGGTTGTTGCTTGTGAAATATTAGACAAGGCTTTGAAAGGTACTTTCTTATCAATTAAGATAAATGAAAATTAATAAATAAAAACGTTCCCTGACACAAAAATAGTGTAAGAATACCATAAATAAAATAAATGAAACTGTTAGGATTGGTTTTGCTCATGTTTACCATAGACAAACCACATCACTATTATACTCAAGGGTCAGAAAGGGATTTTATGATTTCAATAAATGTAAGTTTTCTAGGGCCCTTGTTGGTTGGTGTAATTTTTAAGAGCTTATACCTACAAAATAATTGACTTCATAAAGTAACTATGCAAAATAACAATTCTATTTAGGTTAATTCTAGTACTTATTTTTGTCATTAATCCTATTGACGAAGCCTTGCGCTGACCTTTAGTTTGTTCATTTGTAATATTTTTTTTGTGATTGATTGTTTTTATTGAATAAATATTGATAAATAACAATGCTTACATGACTAATTTGAAAAAATCCAAATTAAATGTTTCTTTTTCTTTTCAGATGACTTCGGATTCCAAAGTATTCTTTGGGTGTTCTCCGGAAGAAGAGGTATCCATTGCTGGGTGTCTGATTTTGAAGCCAGGACCCTGGACAGTCCAGGCAGAGCAGCAGTATCTGATTATCTATGCCTTATCATGGGAGGGGACAACCAGAACAAGAAGGTTCATCTAGGAAGTGATAACTTACACACTAGCATCAGGTTAAATATTTCCTTTATCTTAATTTTTAGGGTTCTGAAGCCAAAATGGCAAAAAGGAACCCTTATAGTTTTGTCATGTCCGTCTGTCTGTCTGTCTGTCCGCGGCATAGCTCAGAGACTATTGGTACTAGAAAGCTGTAATTTTGCATAGATATACATATTAACCAGGCCGAAAAAGTGCTGGGATAAAATCTTCAAAAAAATTTTTTTGAGGTACCTCCCCTACACGTAAAGTGGAGATGATTGTTTTATTTCTCGCCCACCCTATTGTTGAATAGGTTTTTATTAGGGGTGCTTGAAGACCATTTTTCGATAAATTTATTCGTTTGCAAAATATTTAGGTATCTATGCCAGGGCTTTTTCGTAATGGCATAGGAACCCTATCCTGGGAGTGTCCGACGCGCTCTTTCCCGGTTTTTTATTACAATGTACCCTTAAGCCAAACTTAACCACTGCTTAGACTTAACCAATTAAAATAAAAAAAACCTATCTTAAATCCTGTAGGTAAGTCCCCTAAATTCAAATTTTCAGCCCTCTAATTTTAACCGTTAATAAGGCAGAGGCGATTTAACGACCACATACACTTAATTTGAAATTAAATTTTAGTGTCTGTATAATATGGCACAACATCAATTGTGTTTATTTAAAATGCGACTTGCACTTTCTTCAACAATATCCTTTGTTGGGTATGTATTCCATAGCTGCTATTGATTCAGTGGTAGTATATCCAATAAATGGGGCCTTATTAAGGGTAAAACACTGAAAATGTAGCCCACTCATTTGTCATTTATCATGAGCTTTTCAGTGAAAGAAAACATTGTCAGGAAACCTACAAATTCCTGCAAATCTATTCAATAGTGTGTGTTTAGTTTCCACTACACACTGAGCCTGCGTGGGAACTGTAGCCCAAGCCCTCCAATAGCTAGAGGAGGCCTGTGCCCCGCAGTGAAATGTAAATAGGATGATGATGATGAGCCTTTTCACATTTTATGCATAAATTTGCGATTTTTAAATTATTTGTTTAACTTTGAAAATGGAAAACTTTACAAACACCAATATTTTGATCTGCTAGTTTTCAACCTTTTCTTTTATACGGCAAGGACGGCAAACGAGCAAGTGGGTTACCTGATGGTAAGTGATAATAAGCTAAGTTTATATGATAAATTTAGTGACTTTATGTCTTTAAAAATGAAGGGCTTTCCATTGACAACTTCATCCCCTTTTTCACCCTTTCAAGACGTAAAATTATTTTCAATTGTCAGCCTAAACACAAAAAATTCAAGATCCTAATTTTCATACAAACATTCATCTGCTATTTTACCCCCTTTCGGGTAGAGTTTCCAAAAATCCGTCCTTAGATACATCTAGGTATCTATGTGCAAAATTTCAAGTCTTTAGGTCCATGGGTTGGGGCTGTGCGATGATAGATGACCCAGTCAGTTTATCATTTTATATCATTTTTGTATCTGACACTCCAACCATTTGCTTCGCACAGGGACAATCTCTGCTGCTATACCATGCTGCTGCCTTATTGGCATTGCCATCTTTTTCTCGCACGGTTTTGTGCCGTTTGGCAGAAATAGAAGTCGAACGCCAAAGCGAAACCGAGCGCGTTGGACTATACGGCCGCTCCTCTGTCCTGCATACTAATCATTTCACTAATATTAATTTCACTATCATTGAATTATTTTTTAAATTACAGACGAGCTTTGACTGTTATTGATAAACATTTTGAAGCTATAGTCAAAGATCAAGACTTCTTTGGAACGCCAGAACGGTTTCAAAATCTTATAAAAATTATACCAGATGAAAATCTTCGATCACAAGTACAAACTAATCTGGGCAAAAGTACAGCACCATCTCTGGAAAAATGGCATAGTTTTGTAAATCTGTTTGGAAGTTATTGCAAAGAAGTGAGTATTTAATTATCCTATAGAGGAAAGTGGTGGTTAGCCTATTTTCTTACAATTTGTTATCTAACTGTCATGTTTCTCTTTAATTAAGAAAGAAAGAAAGAAACATATATTTATTAGAAACTAATTCGACACATATACATACAGTTAAAAACAAATTAATTATTTGCCTTATTTTTCAATTGTTTCCTTCTATTATTTACAGATCGGAAGTGCAGGTCGAAAATTGAAGTACCTGTTAGAAGAAATCAAAATACAATACTGCTATCCAAGATTAGATGTAAATGTTACAAAGGGATTTAATCACTTGCTGAAGTCGCCCTTCAGTATACATCCAAAGACAGGCAAAGTTTCTGTCGTGTTCCATCCAAGTAATGTGAGAAGCTTCAAACTTGATGAAGTCCCTACAATAAACTGCTTGCTTGACGACAGCTCTACAGGTCACGCGCAGCATCAAGCCAATATGCGTATGGCTGTTAAAACATTCCAAGAAGTCGTGTTTTCTTTGGAGAAGTCAGAAGCAATGAGAAGGAGGAATGACACAAGTGAGTTCTATTTTTCATCATCTCGCCCACTTATCTATTGGTTTGATGTGATGGTTAAGAGGAAATAAAACGATAACATATTAGAAACAATTTATTTTCTTTGCAGGTTCTCTGGATTTTTAAGCGGAAACGTCTATTTCTTTTGTTTGGCAAAAGTCAAAGCTACACCGGGTGTGCCTTAAAGCATAGCGCGTCTCGTGATGTCGATATTGAAGTTTTGTGTGGTAACTGTATGAGATCAGTATTTCCTCCACACAATTTGTATGTCTGTGCTGCCTCAATAAAAGCATGTGATAAGTTTGATATCTGTTTTGTCATTCTTGAGATTCCTTAGGTTTGAATATGTATTTACACTAAATTGAACAGCTTAATGCCACTGTCAAGAAATCTTCAAAACCGATGGTGACAGTTCCATTTTGTTGCGTATCGCGCGCTCTGAATGCCTCCGTAAAACGCTGTATTTGTACACAAAGGACTATGAACTCGTCCACTGAAACCTTCCCTTCTTTTGGATCACACCGTTTACTCAAAAAGTTAATGAAGTCTGGTGAGAAGCGGAAACCCATTTGTGACAAGGCTGAAACAAAAAGTTACGTTTAAATAATTTCTACTGCAACGTTAAAGGATAGAACACTGAGTTGCGATAACGAACATATTATGCACAATCTTCAATAAACATTAACATGCTAAGTAAAAACTTTGTATCCTTATTTTGGTGTGAAAATTTGCAGTTAAAGTGGAGATGTAAAGAAGCTATTTTTTTAGGGTTTCTGTAGCCAAAATGTCATAAACGGAACCCTTATAGTTTCGTCGTGTCCGTCCGTAGGTCACAGGCATTTTACTCGAAAATTATTAGCCGCTACTTACGTTTGATAGTTAAATAACAAAAATAAATATTTCTAGCCCTTCATGTGCGTTTAAATTCTAGAAATTAGTTGGTCAGTGTGCTTGTTTGCGCATGTACCTATGAGTAGTCAGTTTGACTAACTTATGACATGATTTATTAAGTATTTTACTGAGCTGGTTTTTCCCCTTCAAAATAAATAGGAAATGATCCCAAACATCTCAGCCCCATCCCATTAGCCTCTTCATTTTGGTTTCTGTATTTTGGTTGTCTGTACGAGATCGCTTTTAAGCGATAAGTCCGCCTATTGTCTACCTTACCTGTTTTTTTGTAATCTCCTTGTACTGTTTTGTGGTGTTCAATAAAGAATATTAGTATTGTTTGTATCTCACCTTTAGTTAATTCTGATTCGTCAATCTGCCCAGATTGATCCAGATCGTAGGTTTTGAACACTGCTAACCACTGATTAACGTATGTGTATAGCTTGTCAAATTCTTCTACATTAATGTGACCTGAACGATCTTTGTCGAACATCCCTGAAAAATTAAATAAATAAATAGGTGCTGTATATTATTACTGGTTGTCCGACAGAGATAAGACCGCCTATTGTCTGCCCTGATTGTTTTTTGTAATCTCACTGTAATGATTTGTGGTTTACAATGAAGATATTTCTATTGTATGTAAGGTAAATTACTAAGTACCTAAGTACCAGATTTCTCAATTATGAGCAGCTCTCGATGCCCACAGAATCGTTGGAATGCAATATATTAGTTGTGACTAGAGTTGTAACTATAGTGTCACATAATCAGTAGAAATAAGTCAAAATAATAGAAAGACGAATGAATCGCGTTAGCAGACTCGAACCCGCGCATCGGCGCTCATTGAGCCATTGCCCATCATCATCATCATCACTAGCCTTTTTTACGTCCCACTGCTGGGCACAGGCCTCCTCCTTGCCCATGCTTGCTATCAATGACCAGAGCCCCTTTCTAATTCGTAAGAAAAAAAAAGTGACCGCGCTTATAATATCATAAGCTAGGTGGCAATCGATATTTTTCCAGAATACCTAGAATGTAAAAGAAAACCAAGGTGGCATTTCTAAGTAAGGCTATCTTGTAGGCACTTATTGTCCGACAGGTACCTACTTAAGATGGCGAGTCAAAACAAAAGAACATTAAACTTCTTTACCTACCAATCATCAAAGCGCAAGCGGTATTCGAGAAGGTTTGCCCTTGTGCGTTCACCAGCGCTGATTTGAGTTCGTCAGCGGTGATGAACCCTGACTGGTCCTTGTCGACTGCGCGGAACCATTGCTGAACTTGAGGCGAGATTCCGCCCCCGGCCCCCACGGATGGGTATGGGCCGTGGCCTACTTCTAACTGGCCCGGTGTCGGTTGTCCGTAACCCGGCTGTTGCCCGTAATTGGGCTGAAATGAAAACATAATTCCTGACTCACCATGTAACCTTTTCCTTGTCAAGCAATGCGATGTCTCTATGACTTTTACTGTGAAAAGGTTCCATGGTCAGCAAATAATTTCCTCAATTGTACCTATTTTAATCTACGCATTTAGTACCTTGACACTCTTAAATTGAGCCCGGCGTAGGAAGATAAAACGACATAGTTCTAAAGTGTATCGATGTTTATGAAGCAGTCTGTATTCGGAATGGAATGTAGTCTGAAACCGTTTTTTATGCACCTACCTAATTCTTCAAAGAATTTATTTTCGAATTCATAGTAAATAGTAAAGATTTATACCTACTTATGACTGATTTGTTGTTAAATATTAATGGAGTTAATTTTTGTAGAATTAACTAGAGACATTCTAGGTTTTAGGCCCACTTGTGTCGACCCAAGTTTGACATGAAATCGAGATTAACTTGACGTATTCGTATCGTAATCTTAACACAGTCACACAGGATATCTTACCCAGCTTGGCGCAAGTCAAACTTAGAATACCTATTAGGTAGGCATAAATAAAATATATCATATCTGGAAAAAATATTAACGCAACTTAAAATTGTGAAATAAAAAACCTTTTAACAAAAAGTAAAACCGCCTTCAAAGAAAAACCTCAGAAAAAAAAACAAAAGAATCCTCTGAAGTCATGAGTTTTTATGGCCTAGCAGAAATATGAAGTCGGTGCGGTGTGAGCGGAATATTCTTTGAATGAAGCACCGACTTCATATTTCTGCTAGGCCATAAAACTCATGGCTTCAGAGGATTATTTTATGTTTTTTTCTGAGGTTAAGTACCTACCTATTTTTGAAGGCGGTTTTACTTTTTGTCAAGTAAAAGATTTTTTATTTCACAATTTTAAGTTACGTTATTAAAATATTATCCTCCAACTCCTAACCGTTAAGGAGTTGTACCTGCCATCATCACCTCATCAACACGAGATAATGACTACCAGACGCAAGTATTTGAATAGCTTTCGAAAATATATGAAACACATGATAGGTACGTGCCTATAAAATTTGAGAGTTGCCCTCGATTTCCCTGGGATCCCATCATCAGATCCTGATTTGGTGACAATGGGACCAACTAGAAAGTATACCCTTTCAAACAAAAAAAGAATGTTTGAAATCGGTCCAGCCGTTTTCGAGTAATCGGGGAACATAATAAAAAAACCGGCTAAGTGCGAGTCGGACTCACGCACGAGGGTTCCGTAGAAAGATTTTAACGCTTTTCCCCAGTGTTTTTAGAAGTCCAGTGTTAGCAGAGCCCTGCTCTTAAGCAAAATGTACGCAGTGTGGGGTCAACTTATATTGGTCAGCGAAATCTACAGACACAAAAATTCAAGATTTTGAGACTTCGGAGTGGTTGTGCTATAAGAGCTACCTTCATACCAAATTTCAAGTTTCTAGGACATCTGGAAGTACACTTTAGGTTTTGGAAATGGCCTTTTTAATTACTGTATCTTTTGATTGCGTTGACTTAGGTTGATTTTTTCACAGCTTCAAGGGACCGCAGCCTTGAGTATTTGATATTAATTTCAGCATGCTACGTCCACGCGTTCCAGAGAAAAAGGGTCTTGACAGACAGACGGACAACAAAGTGATCCTATAAGGGTTTCGTTTTTTCCTTTTGAGGTACGGAACCCTAAAAACGACGAATTGAGAACCTCCTCCTTTTTTGAAGTCGGTTAAAAAGGTAGGTACTTTCACTCCACCCTCCACCGCCGGCTCACCCTCAGCAAGGAGGACGTAGTAGGTTTATCAGGACACCTCAAAACTACTTGTATTGTATAACTTTTTAAAACATCACTTTTCGCCAAAACTTTATATTTTTCTTCGGCTAAAGGGGACAAGTAGATATTGTAAAAAAAAAGGAAAATACCCTTAAGTCAAACCTATTTATTGTTTAATTATAAAGTATAAATAGTTGCCTTATGCTAACATCCTATATACATTGTATAAACAATACAAAATCGCAAGTAGCAACTTCATCCAAAATCGCCTCTAGGTATGCAATAATGAACAGTTGTATAAAATTAGAGACAATAAAGGCTTTTCAATCACATTCATTGTTCGCAATTTACGAGTAGGTACATTTTACAATTATGGTAGTTTCCGCAGTCTGGGTAAAATCTGCCGCATTCAGTTGCCCATTTTAAGTAACACACTATAGTATACACATTAACAACCATAATATTACAAGGGCCACATAACATAGATCCATTCCTTTACTGAACTGAAACTGATAATTTGTTAATTTATTTGGTTGTTGTTGAATGGAAGGTATACCTACAATTAGAAACAAGTAAACATTCCTATTTAATCATGCCTGTCAGACAGAGTTGCTATAGGTGGTTGCTTAACTTTCAAATTACTCTCAGAAATAAACTGAAAATTTGAAACATTTTTCAGTAAAAACTTTCAGAAAAATAATGAAAAACATCACTTGCACAAGGCAAAGGCAAGACAGATGTACTTATCCAGTGGTAAAAAATAATAATGTGTAAAATGTGTTTATATAACTTGAGTTTCTTCAATAAGGCCAACTTGCAATAACCTTGGTTTAACTTGGACATATTTGTATTGTCTGACATAATGTTAACTCTGGGATAGTGACTAACCCTGATTGGTGCAAGTCGGTCTAATAAAAGTAGATAGCATCAAATACATGCAATCTACACTTGCAATCAAGTAGGTACATTAAAATTACCAGCAATCTGGTTAAAGGTAATGCGGACCACACCAAATCACTTAATAAAGATGTTTGCATCAATTCCAATGATAAGAATTGATTCAGTTAGGAGTAGGTACAGTATTCCCATTTGGAAGATCAAGTTCAGGCACCATCATTTCTTTTTAATAAGATTTGCTTTGTGCCCATATTATCTGGATCTTTTTACATTGCTCTATAGATAATTTATCATAACATCAAATAACTTAAGTAGCTACTACTTATATTTTACAATCTTGTTAACAATAAACCTCAGAATACAGAACATGTTCTGTATTCTGAGCAATAAACTAGATTATAACATAGTAAGTCATTATTTATTGTTACATTGTTATTTTTTTACCTATTAGTCATAACCAGTGGTTATTAAACCACATTACATTAATTTCAAGCAGTGTCTCTCTATAAGGATTTATTATTTTTAGAAATGTTGCTGTAATGCCATAAAGGGTATAAAGTTTAATAATATTTAAATAATTGGCTTATCATATAAATGTTATTTTATTATTTTTATTTTTAATCCAAACAATAATTTTAATCTGAGCTAACAAGTTGCTTCATGTATTCATGTTACTAGGTAAACCTTTTGATGTGCGAGTTATTCTTTCCACTCTTTTCTTTAGACTTGAAATAAAAGATAAGAGGGGTTTGTACAGTACAGTTATTGTTTTCTCAGTCTTCAAGATGTTGTGAATCTGAATATAGAGTACGAGTGTAGTGTAGTATTTATTTTATTACAATTATGTACGTACTTATATTAAAATCTTCCAAAATCATAGAATTGCTAAGATTACCTAGTCAATCACGTCATTATACTTATAAGATATTATGACATCCTCTTTCAGCGTTCAAATTAGTAGGTACAAGGGAAAATACAGAACCATGTTTTATAAAATTACAAGTTACAAGCAGAAGTCTCTGTCTAACAAAAGGTAATAGAATGAGACTTCTACTTGTAAATTTTAGCTTTATAAAACATGGCCCTGGTTGTGGTATAAACATATTTATTTTACAGAATGAAAAAAATTAACGTTACTTTATGATTTACGATATTTACTAATCTAGTTTTAAATAATATTAAAAAAATAACAATGATCATGCTAAATGACAGATTCAGTCTTTTACATTAAAACCAATACTGGCAAGTTTGTTACATTTGTACTAAGCTTATCAAGTTTATAGCTGCCTGATAACTAATAATGCCCTTTCACGAATTGTATACACTAGAGCTGCTCCTTCATCTCAAAATCAAAATATGTTAATGAAGATATAAAACTTTCATTGATATTTATTACACAAACAATCAGTGAAAAAGGCATTCAGTAATACAATTTCTTTTATTTTAATTTAAAGTTCAAACCCCTTAAAACTTAATTGTTAATACTGTGACTAGAAAAACTATAAGTAGCTGGTGTTACAGATGTATTGACACACACTTGAATAGACGGTTTAAAGGAAGAAGGTAGAAGTTTGTGTGCTTCTGGCACTGGAGAATAAGTTTGACATACAACAGGCTCAAAATGTACTTGATCATTCTTATCTGTAGGCACTCCATCAAAGCTCGTTTGTTTCGCCGAGTCACCTGTTCCACTGTCTTTGCATGATGAATGTTCAGATATATTGTCTGGGAACAGGTGCGGTGATTCACTACTATCACTATGCACCACTTGTGTCATTTTTAAACTTTCGGCGGGATAAGAAGGCACTGCAGTAGCCATGCGCCTTCTCGTATGGTAAATTATAACTACCCATATTATAGAAGTTCCCACTGCACAACACACAACAGTTATTATTATAATACCAGTCATGTCTTCCTCGTTCACCATAATAGCCACAGGTGGCAAGATCCTTAGCTCGGTCATATCCTTTTTTGTTCCTAACTCATTAGTAATCTCACACTCATATTGCCCTGCATCATTAGGTTCTACAGAAATAATAATTAAAAGCTGGTCTTCTGCTGCAAAATAATGACGATTGGTGTGTACAACGGGCACACCATCTTTCAGCCACTTTAGGGCAGGTTTTGGGGAACCTGATATCAGACATTGTAATACTACAGAGTCACCGCTTGTTACTTCTTTGTTTTCCATTACTCTTATAAATGAAGGTTCTTCAAGCACTGTCAGGGTGGCATTCGAAATAATAGTGCCAGCAGGATTTTTGGCTGCACAGCTGTATATTCCCATGTCAGTAGTCTTGGCGTTGACAATGAAGAACACATGATCTGTTGGCATGACATTCATTCTCCTTTCTCTAGCTGCTGGAAAATCATTGCCTCCATCTTTTTTCCAAGATATTTCAGGTGTAGGTTCCCCTGTAGCAGCACAATTCAGTGTAACAGTTTCTCCAGTTTTCACTGTGATGTTTAAAGGAGCCTTAGTGAAACGAGGAAAAGTAACAATATTTACTTTTGCTTTTGAAGAGTATGTTGTGCCAAAATTGTTGCTTACAACACACTGGTATTTGCCAGAATCTGCATGGGTAACATTGGGTATCACAAGAATTGATGTAGCTCGAGGCTGCCCAGACTCTGTCACATTTTCATAGACAAGGGGATTGCTAATGTTGCCATTGTTTTTTCTCCATAAAAATGTCATATTGCTAAAAGGATTGGAAGTAGCTGAACAAATTAAATTAGCAGATCGTCCTTTGATGGCCAGATGAGTTTTAGGGTGTTGGACCACTTTTGGTTTTGGTGAATCTCCACAGTTGTCCTCCTTTAATTTAGATATCGGAACATCCCTTACTTCATCTGGGTATGCACAAGTAGCTTTTATATATTTTTGTTCAGCCTTTTCTTTTATCCACTTTATTATCCAAAGTAGGTTACAATCACATAACAGAGAGGTGGAATTTAAATACAGTTTCCTTAATTTGGGCATTGAGTCAAAAGCATGCTGCTGTATTGATGTAATGTTATTATTGGCTAGGTCTAACTGTACTAGCTTGGATAGCCCTTCAAATGCTCTTGAATTAATAGATTTAATATGATTGGTAGCCAGACTGAAAGTCACCAAATTTTGTAACTTTGAAAATGGTCCTGACATGTCTTCCACAGTCCATGAAATCTTGTTATTATTTAAAAGTAATGTGTGCAAGTGGAACATACGACTGAATGCATCATGGTATATCATTGAAATATTGTTATTGCTCAAGCTGAGCGTCTGAAGGTTTACTAAATGCTGGAAGGTAGTTCCTTGCACTTCAACTAAATAGTTGTGGGACAAATCCAAATCCTCTAAGATTGTGCACAATTCCCAACTGCCCATGTCAATTTCAGACACCAAGTTATTTGACATTGACAATGTTACCAATGACTCCAATCCATACATCCATCCTTTAGAAATCCTTCTAATTTTGTTATGGTCTAATTGCAGTGAATGAACAGACTTAAATCCAAAGAAGGCACCATCCATTATATTGTCAATATTGTTGTATCTCATTCTTAGAGTTGTTAAGTTGGATAGCCCTTGAAAAAGAAGTCCATTTATAATATGAAGCTTATTATGGTTAATTTCAAGAATTCTCAAGCTGGACTGGTACATAAACAAATGGTTTGGCAGTGATGTAATGTCATTCCTGTTCAACTTCAACACTTCTAAATTAGTTAAATTGTTCAAGGCACCATTTGCAATAAACTTGATGTGATTACTATTCAGGTTCAATATTCTGATCGAACTGTTTGTGGGAAAATGGCCCGTGTCAATAGAGCCAATGTTGTTCCTGTTTAGACTCACTTCTTGTAGGTGATTGTGCTGTAGAAGGTTTGGAATGAAATGCAATGTATTTTTGTCCAACTTCAAAACTTTCAGACTAGAAAAGTTTTCAAAACCTTCTGTTACATTTCCATTTAATTTGTTGTAGCTGAGATCTAATTGTTCCACCCACTTCGGAATTTTTGGCACAGACACTAAATTCTTATTTGAACAATCTACGTATTGCTCCAGGCAATCACATTTTAGCGGACATTCATTGTTTTCAGCGTGAACAAAACATCGTGCCCATAAGACCAGAGTTATCAACAATAACGAAGTGTATTCTCCCATTTTTATGCATTTGGGTAGCTGCCTGATTCATTGGTCATTTAAAATATCGTCTCATCTTCGCTCTTACATAATTCCGAATATTAAACACTCGTAAAGTTTTTATAAATCCTCAAATCACTGTTACCACTTCATAGAAATTGTACATTTTATCGTTACAAACGAGGATCGTAATAAACAAATCGACATATCTACAGGGCAAAGCACAGCCGCCATTTTATTTTATCGGAAAATTTCTGTTTGGCAGGGCAGAGAGCAAAGCGTATTTGGCAGTGTTGCCATGAAAAAAAAAGTTATTTCGTTTAAAATGAAGAGACTTAATACATAATAGAACATTACTGTAGCCCCTCTGGCAAGGTAAGGTTTTTATGCACCCATTTTATTACAAAGGAGCGATTTCATGTAGCGTGGCTAGCACGCATAGAGTAATATAATATACGGGGAATAGAGCGCCCTCTCAGCGGAAAAAAATGTCACCCTCCGCCAGCCTCTACAGCAATGCCATCTTTTATCTGTGATAGTCGACAGAACAGATTTTATAACACCGCGGGCACACACACGCGCGTGGGAGCACACACGCGCGCACACACACGAATTATGTGTACACACTCTTATTAGATTAGACATTATGAAAAATTCAAAATCGTTTATTTTGTAAATTATACATTTAAAGCGTCCAAAATCGCAACAACTAACAATAGAACAAATCACAAGCATCTGATATCGCAATAAATAACTGAAATAACACAGAAAGATTGTAACTAAAGCGTCCGAATTTTCGCCGCAACGTCCAATACACACGAACTGACACTGATAAAACGGAGGAGCTGAAAATCGACTCTACGTATTTACTAGTGAACAATTAACGAAATAACAGTTAAACACTGCGCATTTTCTAAAAAACAAAGCCGCTGGGCGCTGCATGCTATATGACGTTGACTCAAGTGAGTCCGAAAATTTTGAAGGGATGTAGTAGGTGTACCAAAAACCGTTTTTTTTTTCTTTGCATGATGATAAATTTTGCAATTTTTTTAACAGAAGAACAAGCAATAATTTGTGACTGAAAATTACAAGCCTTCGGTTCGATATATTTTCATAAAATTTTGCAATACATAGTGAAAAAAAAATAAACCGTATTTTTTTTAAACCGACAGCAATGATTAACGCACTAACTACTAAAAATTAGCCTTACACAGGTAAGAGATGGCGCAGCTAAAAACTTCAACTGTCAAATACAGGTAACTTTCCTCCCCCTGCTAGCACGCTAAAACATGTCGTGGTACTTAATCCACACTTGACGATTGAGTAGACAACTTATCTACTGTTTTAGCAAGGTAATACATAATATATAGATAATCATAATTACTGCTGCTTTGACAGTTCCATGGGGATACACACAGAGTACCTTTTTATAACTGAGATAGAGATGTCACTTCAACGTTTCGCACACAGCGACATCTGGCCCTGAACTATGAAGTGCAAAATTCGAACTTCGTGTCGTGCCGTCCCGCTCACGCTAATATGATTTAATACGAGAGCGAGAGGGACGAAAGGATACGAACTTCGATTTTCAAATTTCGTAGTCGTCCCCCTGGTGCTTTGTGACGGCAAAATATGGGATGACGTCATTGACGTCTAGTTCCCTAAATGTTAAAATAATTAACATTGAGCAATTGCTATTACACCATGTTCTATTATATACATTAGAACATGGTGTAATAGAAATTGCCCAATTTCCCGTTTTGATGAATTTGATAATTATTCAGTGCTTAATTTTTTACACATTTTCTTTTTATCAGGCATTCCAACTCCAACTTAAACACCCGGTGAATGTGAAAAACCACACATTAGAGAGATAATCGCGGCCATTATTCATTCGTTCCGTTCCACTTATACCTTCACTGTACGTTGTTTTTAGTAAATAAAAAAATCTAAATAAATATCAAAACCTCCTGAATTACTAAAAATCTAAGTTTTCGCCCCATTTTATTAGGGTTTACTTGCAGATATGATACGTTAACTCAACCAGTGTCCATAGAATATTCTATATAATATTTTAGCGTAAGAAAAACTGATGCGTGTAATGATATTTTAGATAAGACATTACTATAATTAAATAAGGTCGATGTTACCAGTGCTCACAAAATAATTAATTAGCATAAACGCATTTTTAAACAAGGAAAGATAAATGAAAGCATTTATTAAGCGAAAATAAAATATTTATTCCAAAATTTAAAACTCCAATATAAACTATATTGATATTAGCACCACCTATCGACGTGTGACAACAACTTCATGTCTATAACCCAACCAAATAGAATATTACTTAAGTATATACTATACAATGTAACTTGAGTGACTACTGAAATTAGCTGGACAACGAAGTGTACATTATGTTCTAAGTTACCGTGGGGATACATACATAGCATGTTAGGACCCACGATATAATATGTCATGTCCTCAGATTAATGAAGTCAATAGATGGAAGGTAAACTTATGGCCGTATAGTTATACCCTTCGCTCATGTAACCAATGCCTTTTGTTAAAAGAGACAACTGTATGCTCCGATTTCAAGAGTCGTACCGTTTTTTTGATCTGTAGTGTGCGTCAGTATTTGAATGTGTGAGGGAGCGCCTTTGATGACAACTATAACCCGATCTCATTCAGTGACACTTTATTTGAATGACTACCTAGAGAAGACCGATGCTTCTATTTTTTATCGGGTAAATTGGCTACAGAATTAACCAATGGGCATCTGGCTACAGGCTGTGTTGTACAACAAAACAAAAATCGGGTACGCTTGACAGCTGCTTACATGGAGTCTGTGATGTCTGTGGTCATGTCCTAATATTTTATCTATAGTCATTATATTTGTCTACATTTTACCGTGCTAGAGGGGCAAACGCCGGGAAGAAAGGGGTTGCCGGACGAGACACAAGTGGGTTAGACACTAGACAGCCGAGTATCACGAGGCCGGCTATAATAAGAGTCAATTAATCGTTGTTCCGGCCGAAGCTTGTATACCATATGTACCTGTTTTTCTCTAATCTCCTTGTACTGTTCTGTGGTTTTCAATATAGAATATTTGCATTGTTGTATTGTATTGTATAATGCTCTTTTCTAAAAATGCGCAGAAATAAAGGGATTTTTCAGTGGCTTTTGCCAAATTTTCGATTTGAGTCAAACACCACACAAATAACCAAATAACCACCACAAGCTTTAATTAACACTAAGGAACTAAAAATAACTATTCTTTGAACAAATTGGTAGAAATTTGAACAAATCTCATCTTTCTCGCTTTTCAAAACCAAAATTAACTAGTCTGGCTATCGAAAGTTGACCCTAGTAGATAATTAAGTTAAGACGGGAACATTACGATAAATGCTGCCAAGTGATCTTGGTCATGATCCGGCTTGAAATAAATCTATCTGGTCAAACTTAGGTCGAACAAAACAAAATACGTAGGTACTTGAGATTAGTTGAGATACTTTCTTCGCATTTTCTTTTAGTCCATATATAGCCCTTCGAGTGGCAGGCAGGATCCTGGAGCCGGACTCGGTGATAAGTCACGTTACGTTACGTTAGTAGTACATTATATTCTGTGGCCAAGTGGCAAGGGTCCTGGAGGCCGACCATATATAACAGTCATTAAAAAAAAATAAAAAAATGCTTGGCTGTTTGGGATTACTGTCAAAATCAAACTGTTAGAAAATATTACAAAAGTTCAATAACTGTGAAGTGAAGCTACGCTGTGAAGCATAGACAGACTGACAGAGTAGTGAGTACTTAGTGTATTGTAAACTATGCTGTGGAGTAATGAACATTTTTCGGTCATTCCTGTTTATTCCGGCCACTGTTGCTAACAAATATTTTTGCGACTGTAACAAAGTACTTCCTGGAATCTTTTTTGACAGTAAGATGCAAATTTCCAAGCAAGTCGGAGAAAAAAAAGCTACTATTATGTAAAAAATGCAAGAATACATTAAAAATATAATAACAATAAACACATTTTCTTATGGCAGACTCACACCAAAACAGACCATGCCTACAACCAATTTGAGACCCCAAACCCAATTTGACCACAGAAATCTTAATAACAGATTCAGCCCAGCAAATTCCTATGCACTATATTTTGATAAATGCATCCAATACTTAAAGTATCTTTATTTTGCTTGACAATCTTTTTGTGAATTCCTTATATTTTTGACATTTAAAATGTTATGTAATTTTCAATAAGCAATAAAGGAATCTAATCTATTGATCATTCTACATAAATGGTCTGTTGCTACAGTTCTTAAAAGTTAAAACATTACTTAAACACCAGTACATCAATGTAAACACCAAATTTAAGTAAAATTCTCAGAGCCTTTTCCAACATATCTACTTAAGTAAGTTTTTAACTTTTCCATTTACTATTTGGCTCAAGAATTTGGTTTCAATTAGATTTTACCTAGGTACCTACATATTGTCCACAAGACATTGACCACAGTTACCTTTTTGCTAAATTGTGGTCAATATCCTATTGAAAATATGTATATTATAATCAACAATGACTTACTTATTTAAAACTGTTATTTAGATGCCTTAGCATGAAAGAGGTTTAGTGGAACATCCTGAGCAGTCATTTCTAGAGAACTGATAATGGTATTTTACAAGTTAAGGAGTAACTCTAGAATTAACTGTAATCTTTACTTACATTATATGCCATTATTCACTCCTGATAACTTCTAGATCACCTGAAATCACAAAGTAAGTATTTACTAATTGGCTCTCTGTTTTCAATAAGTATCAGCTCTTCATGAAAAGTTTCTCGAGTTTAGTGAGTTTATGTTGAAGCTTTTTGATTGTCATTTCATTGTACAGTGAAGTACATTGTACATTTCATTAGAATCTTTTAACGTAGTTTGTAGTTTCCAATTAATGAATCACGGAAGTTTGATGGGCAGCAGCGAGTATTAAAAACACAGAAACCACTAATTGTATTTTAACTGGGGATAAAGATAAAGCATAAATTAAGTAAGTAGTTATAAAATACACTTTTAATTTCTTTACTATTTCAACATTTAAATTTTCGCAAACACTCTTTCATCACTGCTTAAATTTACCAATTGGAGTTTTTAAGAACACACCTTATTGTTGATTTAGAGGAAATGTAGCACTTTAGAAAACTTTAATTAAGTAATATAATGGCTAAGAAATCAGATCAGAAATACTTCGTGTACCAACCAAATGAATGACAATTGACAAGATTTAATTTGACTAATTGACTGACAGAAGCTTAAGCAATGTAAATAAAAAAAAATCACACTTTTTGGTGGTGGCGGTTTGGAGGTGGTTTTAATTTTTAAATGTTGCCATATAATGAATGAATCATTGATCTAGTTCGATATTGGCCAAAAGACACGTTACCATTGCTTAAAAGAGAAAAATAGTGATTAAAAAATCTACATACGTCACGTCAGTACCACCTACACTACACTACATGTCCAAATCAAATATCCAAAATAATTTAATTTGTTTATTATATGGGAGGTTGAATAATTTCGTGGTTTCGTCTGAAAAATGGATACTTATGAGAGTGTGTTGCTTGTAAAAAATGAAGTATTTGTATTCAAAGTACCTCCAAAAACTACGAATAGAGGATATAGGTAAGTGATTAAATTAAAAATTCCTAAATACTTTGTAGTGCTAGATAAAAAGTGGGTGGTTTTTATTAGGGCTGCAGATTGGAACTTGCAAGAACCGCAATGGACCGGACGAATGAGGCTCGTTTCGAAGGGGGAGGAATTGATAATGAAGCTAGAAGATAAAACATCTGGTCAGCTCTTTGCTAAATGCCCTATCGATAAATATCCGGGGGTTGCTCTCGAATCCGTGACGGACAGCTCACGGTATTTTGTTGTGAAGATTCAGGATGACAATGGTATGTACAACTTGAGCTAAGATATTATTTTATATTCAAATAAAATAGTTTAAAGTATCGAATTAATAACAGGGCGAAGTGCTTACATCGGCCTGGGTTTCGGCGACAGGTCAGACTCATTTGACCTTAATGTGGCCCTGCAAGACCATTTTAAATGGTTGCGAAAAGAACAGGAAGGCCCCACAGCCCCGCAACAGCAGCTTGACCTTGGTTTCAAGGATGGAGAAACAATTAAGATCAACATGAAAATTACAGTAAGTAACTGACAAAAATTTGCTGTAACAATTTTCGAATTTTGCTCATATCATCTGAACATAGTTTCAGTAAACTTGAAATAAAACAGCAAAGTGATCAAGGTGATAAAACAGTGACACTTCCTCTTATTCATTGGTATTGCATTTATCATTCAGTGATTCACTGTTGATGTAGATAGGTACTCTTCTTTTTTGTTGTTATTCAACTGACACAGTCATGTTCAAAGGTAAAGCTAGAATCTGTAATACTAAGGTGATATGTCATGTGTGCTAGGCATTCTGTAACTTGAAATTTGGATTAATGGTCAAACTAACACGTACATTTTCTGGCAATTCGGAGAGAAAATAGATAAATAGGTACATAGTACATTAATTAATTATGTTTTCCTCATAGAAGTTAAGACAATTTTAATAGTGTCTTCATTTTACTTAAAAATATGTGTGAGTTTCAATGTAACCATTATCCTTTTTCATCTATTTTCATCACAGATTGAAATGATGGCATCTGTACTTCTGCCCTATTTTATTTTAGCATTAAAAAGAACTAAACAATCTTGACATGTCTTTTTATTGAAAAACACTTTTTAAATATAAGTAACCATTATATATTTATAACAACTAATACTTGGGAACTATAGCCCAAGCCCTCTCATTCTGAGAAGAGGCCTGTGCCCAGCAGTGGGACGTAAAAAAGACTGTTACCTACTTATTTTTAAAAGGCGTTTTTCAATAAGAAGGCAAGTCGAGATTGTTGCAATTTTTTTAAATAAATGAAGTATAATAAGTGAATGAATAAATAGGCAGTAGCAAAAATCATTTAATTTCACTTTTTAGGCTAGAAATTAAACTACAGTGCAGCTATTTAATAAAATAGTCAACTTATAGTATATAGTTAAATCCTATGTAACTGTAATTTTCAGAAAAAAGATGGTGCAGATGCGAAGCCTCGTCGTGGTGTTGGAGGCGGGATGGTGGGTGGGCTGCTGCCGCCACCGCCGGGCGGCTCGCGCCTGCCGCCGCCGCCCTCGCCGCAGCACGCGCCGGCGCCAGCAGTCCCTGGAGCCCCTGGTGCTGCTCCTGGTAACTCAGACTGGGGCGATTTCAACTCCGCTAGGTGAGAGTTGCATAATATCTTCATATAACAGTACCATGTCTGACTGACTGATTGATTGACAGTCAACCATCGCATCTAGGGACTGACTTGAGTATCATAGAGTTTCATTTAGAAGGCATTTTCAAAGAATTTTGTACAGAATTAGGCTTTTCTTTATCATTTTATGAGAGTGAAGCTAATAGATAAATCATTGTTGTTGGACACAATACATGGGATCCAGGATAGTGGCGTGGAAAATGAGTAGGCTTTCACCCATCAGTGGGTGGGCTTATTAGTGGTCTCATTTGATTGATTGTAACAATTGACACCAATTGACTTATTCCTACGTAATAAGCAAAGCTTGTACCATAGGTCCTATACTAGATAATAGATGTATATACTCTATGTATAAGTCGACTTTAGCCTAACATGTTTCGGACTAATTCGTAGTCCTAGCGGCAGCGAGACGCACGCGAATACGACTTTATCTTTTTGTCATCTGTGGTTTATGTTATGGTTTTACTTTTTTTTTTTCAGTGCTCCGAGCCAACCAGCGACGACGCCAGCTAATCAGCAAAATTGGGTGCAGTTCTGAAATTGTACATAAAAGTATTTTATTGTGATTTGATGTCTGTAAGTGTAGCGTGATCGTGTGTTCTGCACAATACTTATTGATATACTTAATAATGTAGTTATCATATCAATCTGCTTCATTAGCCTCTAATCATGTTCATTCACGATAAGTATCTAGAGATGGTTAAGTTTGACAAATGCGTTAGATAACAGATCACGATAATATATTGCAATAATGCTAAATTTACTTACTTATATTTCTCTGTATATGTTGTAACACTACCATAGGTAAAGGATGTATGTTAAGTCGTCCCATTAAAGTTTTATTAGCCTAATTTAAGAATTTACAACCCCCGACGCCAAAAGAGTTTAATGTGTGTCTGTGTATGGGTTCGGATGTATCTGTCTGTGACATCGGTTCAGACGTTTTTGAGATGTTAAACTTTGGATTGAAAAAGTCGGGGGTTTTTCAACTTTTCTGATTTGGTTAGGTAATTGTTTACTTCGTTATATTGTTTTTTTTTTATCCAGGTGAAATTAGAGTATAAACATCTCCACTCCACTACTTGGAATTTATTCATATTTATTTGCAATCATGAATGTTTTTTAAAAACATTTGCTCACTTGCGGCCACTATAAAAGGATGTAAGAATTTTCTTGCCCTTTAAGACAAATTAGTATTGTTGTTGATATAACATTAAATTTACTTAAAGAAAAAACTGCCTTCATGGGCTTTTTTGTGTCATCATCTTTCTGGTAACGGTTTGTTATTGCTTAAGAAGCAGACAGTACCCGCCTTTGTGATAAAGGTTATTCATTCCACTTATTAATTGTAAATGTTTATGAAAATGCGTTTTTTTTTTTGTAGCAGCTTTTTGTCGATTTGCTCAGCAATACTTGAAATATTCTAGTAATTTAGAATCAAGTAAGCTAGTAATAAAAGTGATAATATTTCGCGCTTGTTGCCAACATCATGAGCCGACAACGACGACATTATAAATATGGGTGTAATGTCGACTTAATAAATATCCTATAGATTTAGGTAGATATGTTTGAAGATTGAATATTTTTATCTTTGAAATAGTTATAGTAGTCTATTTTGGCTCTACATATTGTTATCGTATGTTGTTGAAATTGCATGCTGTAGGTGATTTGATTGTAAATAGGTACAGTATAAACACTTAACGAATTAACTGAGGTACCTACTATAAACAAACTATACTATACATATATTACATATACTATATGCAAACTGATTACATTGGCAATGCAATATTCACATTATTTTGGCTATATGTATGGTGATAGATCTGTATTCAGAGATGTACAAATATAATAAACGTAAATTACCAACCTTTTAGTTTGTCTAACTTATACACTTTTCAAATTGCGGTTAAAAATAATTAGACAAAGTTGAAGCTTAACCCTTGACTTATCCTCGTCAAACATTAAGATGTTCACGACATCTGCTTTCTACATGTGACATGAATACTGCTATCAGCAAGTTTCAGTACTGTACTCATTGCGCATCGTAGTACATAAAAATAAAATAATAATCATAATCGTCAGCTTCACCGGGCTGTCAACTGCTGGGCATAGGGCTCTCCTAAGGTGCGTCATCACTGAACCTGATCTTAAGTTCAGTTAATAAAAAAAAAACAGCCACTGTGCTTCCGTTCCACCCCCTGAAGTATAACATTGTTACATTTTTTAAAACGGTTAAAACACGTTTCTCCTACAGGGACCACCTTTAATTTTAACAATATTTGTTTTTGTCATTTATTGTTTTTATTTATTCTGTGAAAATTTCAGCTTCAAAGGATACCAGACCTGTGAAAGGCGGATGGACAGACGGACGGACGGAAAGACAGACAGCGGAGTGCTAGTAACAGAGCCCTGTTCCCAAAAAGTGTCCATTGTTAATTCTATTTTTTTCAGCGCTTGGCCATATTATATGCAGCTCGGTGGATTTGTTTACCTTAAAGCCCAGTTTAGACTTGCAAGAAAAATCTTAAGGCCGCTTCTTGACTTGTCGGACTGTCGGTGCGGTATCGGCGCGGTATTTGCGCGGTATCGGTACGCTCGGTAAGCTCTGTATCCTAAACTGAAGACTGAACACCTATATTTCAATGAGCACTTTCTGACTTACAGGATATTTGCACAGTATAATATATATACTAGGTATATTTGCGGGAGAAGGGGGCGGTACTGCACGTATACAGAGCAAGTCAGGAAGTGCTCATTGTAACTTAGTTTTCTGGGTCAGTATGTAACTTAAAGTAGCATTTTTCTCTGTGGCTTAACAATATTGATCTCCAGGCATAGTTGCGATTTTTTTATTTACTTATCAAAATTATCGCCGCCAGTCGATCGAGAGCGAACGACGTTACGGCGCGACTAGGCGGCCCTCTATTTTGGCGTTCGCGTTTCGCCTTCCACACCCCGCGCGAACCGCGCTCGCCCCCGCTAGCGTCCTGACACGCATACACAATAAAAACGCACTAGCTTACTGCACACATGCGTCCGTGTCGTTTCTTTTTACGTTAGTATATATATTCTTTGACAGAAATTCTAACATGTTTGACAGATTTTGTACAGGTCAAATGAAAGGATTGGACACTATATAGCCACGATAAACGTCAGTGTGAATGGACCTTACAATTATTCATCACATCGCGTCATTGGTTTCGCGAATTGGCAACAGATGGCGCTACATGCAAATTAGTACGGGTTACGGTACGTTACCGGTGCTTTTAGCTAGAATTTGCCAGCTCCCTGTACAGTCGAGTTCTTTTCAATATATGTATAACTATACAGCCAACAGTTCAAAAATATCTATAAAATCGATACCCAAGACTCGCGATCGCTACTTACACAATCGGCACGGCTGCCTACTAGGTAATTGAAGTAGGTAAAGCTACGAAATGCAAAGAAATAGGTACAGCAAGATGAAAAAATTACAAGAAATGTTTTGCTAAATCATTGAACAATGCTTCCTAAAATGTATAGCAATGAAACTGTGTAAGTAAACGCATTATCTACTTAAAATAATTTCCCGACGGAAATTGCTACGTTTTCCGGTTGTTACGAAATTCTCAAGACGAACTCATCGAATTGTGTTACTGGAGTTATCTTACTTATGGGTAAGTATATAGGCGTACTTACGTTATTTTTAGGGATTCATAGGTAGTCAACGCGGGAAGCTTCTTATTAGGTCTATAGTTTCCTTCTTTTTAGGGTTCCGTACCTCAAAAGGAAAAAACGGAACCCTTGTAGGATCACTTTGTTGTCCGTCTGTCTGTCTGTCAAGACCCTTTTTCTCTGGAACGCGTGGAGGTAGCATGCTGAAATTAATATCAAATAGTCAAGCCTGCGGTCCCTTAAAGCCGTGAAAAAATCAACCTTCTAAGTCAACGCAATCAAAAGATACAGTCATTAAAAAATCTATTTCCATACAAATTGCCGATTTCCAAAAACCTAAAGGGTACTTCCAGCTGTCCTAGAAACTTGAAATTTGGTATGAAGGTAGCTCTTATAGCACAACCACTAAGAAAAGTCTCAAAATCTTAAAATTTTATGTGTCTAGATTTCCCAGACCAATATAAGTTGACCCCATACTGCATACATTTTGCTTAGGAGCAGGGCTCTGCTAACGCTGGACTTCTAAAAACACTGGGGAAAAGCGTTAAAATCTTTCTACGGAACCCTCGTACGCGAGTCCGATTCGCACTTGGCCAGTTTTGATTCCTAATTACAATAGGTACTTAATTACAATTTTATTTCTACACTTTGCAACAGGTAAAATCAGGCTGCAGGTTTTGGGGTAGTCTTTTTCGGGTTCCTAGCCAAAATGGCAAAAATGGAACCCCAAGACGAACTCATCGAGTTAATTTTTTCCTTATATACTTATCGGTAAGAAGAGGTGTACTTACGAGGGCTGTTTGATAAGTACCCGTTTTCTAAATATATTAATATCACTGGCCGCAAATAAGTATACCACCTTTTTAAACCATTTTTCAGAGGCGGGAAAAAAAAAAAATGGCATTCTTTTGTTTTTTTTTCTCATTTGACAACGATTCAGTGAAGGCGTGAACTTAAAATTGTTAAAATGGAGAAAGAACAGTATCGGTCTGTAATTGGATTCTTATTTTTGGACGGAAAAATATGTGATGAAATAAAAGTAAGAATGCAAGCGCTTTACCATGAATGTGCTCCTTCTATGACAACCGTCAGATATTGGTATAACGAGTTTAAGCGGGGGAGAACAACCGTTTTTGATGAGGATCGCCGAGGCCGGCCAGTTGAGGTGACTACAGACGATATGGTTAAGAAAATTGAAAATATCGTTTTAGCCGACCGCCGAATTAAACTTCGAGAAATCGTTGATGCTGTAAACGTTTCAATCGAGAGGGTACAACACATATTAGAAGAAAAATTGGGTATGAAGAAAGTATCGGTGAGGTGGGTGCCGCGTTTACTCACGGAGGAGCAAAAACGGAACCGACTGACTACTTCGGGGCAGTGTTTGGCCGTGGTCAAACGTAACCCGAAGGAGTTTCTGCGTCGTTTCGTGACCGTGGACGAAACGTGGGTCCACCACTACACCCCGGAAATGAAAGAGCAGTCGAAGCAGTGGATTTTACCGGGTGAACCTGCTCCAAAGAAAGCAAAAACCGTCCCATCGGCTGGAAAGGTCATGGCGACCGTTTTTTGGGATTCGCAGGGTATTATACATATTGGCTATTTAGAAAAGGGAAAAACAATAACAGGGCAGTACTATGCCAATTTATTGGATGAATTTGACGCCGTGTTGAAGGACAAACGACCCCGTTTAAAAAAGAAAAAAGTACTGTTTCATCACGACAACGCCCCGGCTCATTCGTCCAGAGTTGTGACGGCTAAATTAGCACAGTTACGCTACGAACTATTATCTCACCCCTCGTATTCTCCAGATTTGGCCCCATGCGATATCTTTTTGTTTCCCAACCTAAAAAAATGGCTCGGTGGCAAGCGATTTGGATCAAATGACGAAGTCATTGCCGCCACAGAGGCCTATTTTAATGACTTTCCAAAATCATACTTTTTGGATGGCTTATTGAAGCTTGAGTATAGGTGGAACAAATGTATAGAGTTAAAAGGTAGACTACGTAGAAAAATAAACGCATATATACAAAAAAAATGTTTTTTTTTTTCCATAAACGGGTACTTATCAAACAGCCCTCGTACGTCGTTTTTAGGGATTCTTACTGAATGGGAAGCTTCGTGTTTTAGGTCTATAGTTTCGTTCTTACTTATTCCTAATTACAATACCTTTGTCTTGTAGAAGCCTCTACTTAGTTTGATAGTTAAATAACGAAAATAAAAATTTCTAGGGGGGGCACTCCATACGCGTAACAAAAGTTGAAAAAAATTGTTTTTTCAGCGAACATCAACGGGCACATAGTTTCGACAGTTCTTTTAAAAAACTTTGAGATTTATAAGATTTTTTTATTGAATATTTTCGAAAAAAATTGCTCTGAAAGTTGTATAAATTGTGTCCCCCCCCCCTTTATCTTCTAAACCGTAGGTCCAAAAAATATAAAGGTAATACTGCAGTAGGTAGGTAATTCGTAAGAGCGATGGGTCATCTGATCACCGCTACGTGGGCAAGATATATTTTGCAAGGGCCTCGGTTGGCCCCCCTGGCATATGAGGACGGATTTTTAAGAGAGAAAAAAAACGAGATACTTTCGAGGCGCGGGGCTGAGCAGGATATCGATTTTAAAGAATCATACTTGCCTGTGAAAATACCAATTCGAAATGGAGAAAAAATGTGGTGAATTTGATCTTCCTGGGCAGGCAACCCTAAAAATCAAGTCAATTCGTCTACTGGAAGTGCGCGAGATTCATTTTGTAAGACTTGAAACTGGAGATAAAAAAAAACGGACTCGCTCACCGAGGGTTCCTAGCTATTATTTAAGAATATTTGTGATTGTACGTACATTCCTTTCTATGAAGAATGGATGGGCAAGCGGGCAGCGCCATCTCTTGTCCGATAGTGGAGCTAATTTAATTTCAGATGATTCCTTAAAACTGCTATTTAGAGACATTGTTTTATTTTTCCTGTAATCTTTACATAAACGTCTATTATACCTACCTACATACTCGTATACAATATATTCCTTTTTGGATATTTTTCTGTACAAACTGCAATGATATAAGGAGTGGACGGTAATAATATTATTATTAAAAATACATACCTATATTTAAAAAACTATGACAGTCGAGCCACAAGGGTTCCTTTTTACCATTTTGGTTCAGAACCCTTAAAACCAGAAGCAAACTCGACTTTGCCAACCTTTAATCTACCTTTTAGTCTTTATTAAATGACTCCAAATTACCGTAATCCTTTCCACCATAAATCGCCAGCTAAGTGAAGTGACCCTCATTCCACTCGATGTATTTTATCACTCCCCAGTCCCCAGCGAAGGTCCCGTACAAAGTCCTGTCCAATGATAAGGAAAGCTTTAAAGTCTTCCAGTAGGCCTTACTTAAACTCCACTGACACAGCAAAAGTTGAAAGGCTTAGGTATTTTATTCTACTCAAAACAAAATACTTAAGGGCCACTAAGTATTTTGATCGTTACGTGAAAAATATATTAAACAGTAGGTGTACCTATATTGAAATATAGCTGGGGTGCTACTGCGATCTGTTGTATGGGAACCTTGCACTTTTTGACTATGCGCTGAAACTTGGCACAGTGGTTCCCTAGGTGGCCCTGAGTCGATTAAGACCGGGAGCCATCGACAGTCACCTCGCGGGTAGTGGGGGGAGGGGGGGGGGGGAAGTTTGGTTCCGCCGCGCTTCGCTTTGAGCCATATTCCTCTAAAACCATACACACTAGGGCAAGTGTGATATCATTTTTGGCTAAATTAAGGATGGCGGATCCATTTCTGGAACTAAAATAATGCAGTTTCTAACAAAAAAAATTAAATAAAATAGAAAAGTCTAAAAATCGTAAACAAGTTTTATTCATACTTACCTCTCTTTTTTTAAAACCACAACATATATCGCAAAACAAAAAATCCAGTCATAAAGCCACACTTATTTTAACTCTAAAAATAGTTTACTATATAAATATTGTAACAAACGACAGATAAAAAATAATCTAACCTCTCGCTAACGCGTTCACGGGGTGGGGATACGGGGTTTCTTCTTTTAACAATAAACAAAAAAAGACTGGTTTGATGCTTGGGAGGCGTTTTCTGCTCTTACTGAAGGCTTCCTGACAGCAATCAAAGGGCGTATCGAAGAAGCAATGGATGCCATTGAAGAATGCGTCATGATAATGTATTGATAGATGAGATTATCAGCTTTTTGAAACAGTTCGTCAGTTATATGGTTTCAAAGACTGAACCTGAATATTTTATGACAAATATTATTATTTTGGCCCAGATTCGTGAACTACAGTAAACAAGTGCCGTAAATATTTATTTAGAAAGAAAGAAAGAAAGAAAGAAAAAATGATTTACAAAGAAGGACCGGGAGTTAGACCACATTCCACCGACCAAAGCTGCTTTATATCTGTATATTTTACGAGTCATGTATCAGGGAATGTATGGGATCAGTCAACAGCGGTTCAAAATCTACCCTGTCCTTCTATATGGAGGTGGACGAAAGTGTTCATGAAGATTGGAAGCCTTCAAGGACTGACCTGCCTGTAGCTGCTGAAACTTGCTTAGAAATAGTCAGATGCGAGTGTAAGAAACAGTGCCGCGGCAGGTGCAATTGCCAGCTCGGTATATTTGTCTATGATAATAAAAGACAGTCAAATTCGTGACACGTTTGTTATGCCTTCGGCTTCTGAACCCATGTTAGAGTAGGTACTTATAATGTGTGTAGATAAAGTACTTAATGTACGCAAATCTGCACAATTAGACCTTAAAACACTCGTGTGATCTTATTGTGAAATTCGCCTTCGGCTCGTTTTATAAAACCGTACTTGTGTTTTAAGAACACTTATTATGTAACATTAGCATAAATTGCTATTTCGTATGGTTAAAACAGTACCTAACCCTACTTCACGGACGAAACAGTTGAACCGCGCATTGAGATCACCTTGACCCGCGCGTGATATTATTTTTTATCTGTCGTTTGTTACAATATTTATATAGTAAAATACATATTTTTAGAGTTAAGATAAGTGTGGCTTTATGACTGGATTTTTTGTTTTGCGATATCTGTAGTGGTTTTAAAAAAAGAGAGGTAAGTATGAATAAAACTTGTTCATGATTTTTAGATTTTTCTATTTTATTTAATTTTTTTGTTAGAAAGTGCATTATTTTAGTCCCAGAAATAAATCCGCCATCCTTAATTTAGCCAAAAATGATATCACACTTGCCCTAGTGCGTATGGTTTTAGAGGAATATGGCTCAAAGCGAAGCGCGGCGGAACCAAACTTCCCCCACCTCCCCCCAATACCCGCGAGGTGGCTGTCGATGGCTCCCGGTCTTAATCTACTCAAGGCCACCTAGGGAACAACTGTGCCAAGTTTCAGCGTATAGTCAAAATGTGCAAGGTATTTTGCAATAGCACCCCAGCTAATACTGGAGTGAAACAATTGACTACTTAACTAAATGATTATTAGTCTAAATAATAACAAAAGCCTTGTACCTACCGATTACGTTATTTAAAAATATATTATGTGCGTGTCGGATTCGCTCCCGAAGGGTTCCGTACCATTATCTATAAATGTGACGAAACTATAAGGGTTCCTTTTTGCCATTTTGGCTTCGGAACCCTAAAAAAGGCAAAAAAATCATGTCTGTTGTATGGGAGCCCAACTTGATATCTATTTTATTCTATTTTTAGTTTCGTTGTTATAGCGTCAACAGAAATAGGTAGGTAGGTTGATCCGTGTAAGGGTGTATCTATCGTAGCTCCTAAACGGATTTGAAAGCGGCTTTGTTTTAATCGAAAGCTAGTTAATCGAAATGGATCTTAAGCTAAGTTTCATAAAAATCTGATCAACCTTTTTTGAGATATATAACTTTGAAATGAAAATGTCGGGTTTTTGTGTAAAGTCCAGATTCCAAAAAAGTGAGTGTGAAGAGCCCGTTGATGGCTTCAGTATGGCTAAGTGAAGTTTGGGAACCCGAAACCGGGAGCCCGTCGAGAAAATTAATATTTTAAAACCCCTGACATAAAAATCTACAAAAATTAAAAAAGAAAATTTTCTCGAATGTCTTTTAATTACGAGCTACCTACCTATTTATGTTAACTTTTTTCCAGCCGAGTGCCATATGAAGGGCCTACGAATACAAAAATACGGCACCCGACTGTGTTTAAAAGAGCTTACATTTTATTTTTATTAACCGACTTCAAAAAAGGAGGAGGTTCTACGTTCCACTGTATGTACGTTTTTTTTATGTATGTACATCGATTACTCCGTCAATTGTAGATCGATTTAAAAAAAAAATTATTAAACTTTACAGTCAAGGTATTTTATTTTTGTACTTTAGGTAGGTACTGTTTTTTGATATGGCGATGTCGGTTTTTTTAGAGCTTTTGTAAATGACGCGGGGCGGGTTATTTGACTAATTTTGACTTTCTTGTTGTTGTGTGACATTATTTATTTTGGAATGACATGTAATTGTATTATGGATAAAAAATTAGGTATAGGAAACTTGTCTTATTTCCAAAAATAAATGCTCTGTGAAAAATTCTACGTCCCACAGGGTCAGCCGAGTCCCATTAGACTTTCCCCATAGATTTGCATTGCTGCTGATCCAATACCCAGTTCTCGCTCAAGCTCTACATATGTAATTCGTCGGTTCTCGCGAATAATTGTCTCCACTGCTTGCACGCTTTCATGAGGAACTGCGGTTGGCGGCCGCCCTGTCTTCGCCTCATCTTCCAAACTTCCCCGCCCTCTTTTAAATTCAGCAAACCAATTAAAAATGGTTAAATATATATATATATATATATATATATATATATATATATAAATACGTACATTCATGTAATAAAAAGTAAGTTTGATTAAATTTGAATACAGCGCGCGGCCGCCCGGCAGTTGGAGGAAAGACGTCAAGCCGTACGGTTGTCACTTAACTATTAAGGAATAATATCTGTTTGATGCTTTGAATTTGTTTTCTTAATATAACGTATTACAATCTTCCCAGCGTGTATTATTTAACGAGGTTCCTGTAACAAAAGGGGTTCAGATGTCCTAGAAACTTGAAATTTGGTATGAAGGTAGCTCGTATAGCACAACCACTCTGAAAAGTCTCAAAATCTTAAATTTTTATGTCTGTCTGTAGATTTCGCAGACTTGTTGACCCCACACTGCGTACATTTTGCTTAAAAGCAGTGCTCTCATAACACTACACTTCTTAAAACACTGGGGAAAAGCGTTAAAATATTTCTACGGAACCCTCGTGCGCGAGTCCGACTCGCAATTGGCTGGTTTTTTATTTTTCGCCCACCCCATAGTGTGGGGTATCGTTGGATAGGTCTTTCAGAAATATTACGGGTGCTCAAAGATCATTTTTCGATAGAGTTATTCGTGTGCGAAATATTTAGCTTTGAAGTGCTCATTTTTGTTGGAGTCAAGTGTCGTCGTCGTCGTCGTCGTCGTCCGTCCCCCCCCCCCCGGTTCTACCAGAGAATCTGTTGTATTTATAAATGTGAAAAAAATCAGAGCAATAGTGCATAGGTATAGTGAATTTAAAAGGAAAACTATCCGGGATAAATAAAGTACTTAAGTAGCTTATTATTATTATGTTTGTCTGTGTAAGCAACCGATATAAATTGACCCCACACTGCTTACAGTTTGCTTAGGAGTAACTGGTTTCGAATAGGTGTCATGAAAATACCTTTAAATTAGGTATCTATGCCAGGGCTTTTCGTAATGACCTACTACCTAGGGACCCTGTCCTACACGTGTTAAAAAAATATTGCAAATATTCGACACACAAGTGTATTTAAGCACACAAACGAGCTGTGCAGACGTGTTAGTGCTTTTTCTCGTTTGCCGTTAAGTGTTTTTTTAACCCCCGACCCAAAAAGAGGGGTGTTATAAGTTTGACATGTGTGTATCTGTGTATCTGTCTGTGGCATCACAGCTCCCAAACGAATGGACCGATTACGACGAGTTTTTTTTTAAACCGAAAGCCAGTTTAATCGAGATGGTTCTTAGCTACGTTTCATTAAAATCGGTTCACTCGTTTTTGAAATGACAATGTCGGGGGCTTTGCAATTTTTATCTACGGCCTTGTTATGAAAAAGAGTTGCAAAGTCACAGAGTTAGACGCGGCAATTTGTGCACCCGCCCAAAAATGATAGAGACTGCAAATACCTACTTTAATTACATTTAAGTAAGTAGCATTGAGGAAATAAGTTTTAATTTTAACCGACTTCAAAAAAGGAGGGTTCTATGTTCCACTGTATGTATGTTTAAAAAAAATATATATATGTACCTATGTCACATCGATTACTCCGTCAATTGTACACCTATCTTGAAAATTATTTTTTTATTCGAAAGGGTATACTCCTGAGGTGGTCCTATTGTCAGCAAGTCGTGATCTGATGATGGGATCCCAGGGAAATCGAGGGCAACCCTCAAATTTTATGGGCACGTACTATGTGTTTCATATAATTTTCTAAGGCTATTCAAGTAAGTATTTGCGTCTGGTAGTCATCATCTCATGTTGATTAACGGTTAGGAGTTGGAGGATAATTCTGAAAATGTTAAATCAACATAAAGTCGTGAAATAAAAATCTTATAACAAAAAAGTACCCCCCTTCAAAAAAACCTTAGAAAAAAAACGTAAAATAATCATCTAAAGTCTATAGTTTTGTGGCCTAGCACTAAGTAGCAGAAATATGAAGTCGATGCTTCATTCAAAGAGTATTCCGCTCGCTCCGCACCGACTTCATATTTCTGCTACTTAGTGCTAGGCCATAAAACTTTAGGCTTTAGAGGATTATATTACGTTTTTTTTCTAAGGTTTTTTTGAAGGCGGTTTTATTAAATTCAGTTTTTTAGCGAGCGTAAATAAGCGACTACTCAATGGGGTTGAGAAAGGGAGCGAATCAACGATTGGTATGCGTGGAGGCTGTGGCTGTCAAAACTTTCCTCGAAGATAACTTGAGTATCGTTGATCAAAACTTTGTGAATTTGGAAGGGAATTAATTGATGAATATAAAATTTTGAAGTTCAAACATGAGCAGCCCCCCTAGCACGTTAAATTTTAAAGTTCAAACATGAGCAGCCGCCCTAGCACGTTAAATTTTAAAGTTCAAACATGAGCAGCCGCCCTAGCACGTTAAATTTTGAAGTTCAAACATGAGCAGCCGCTCTAGCACGTTAAATTTTATCGACGACTGGCATTCGTCACTTTTAACTAATATGCAAGTGCGAGAGAGGCAAATGCTTTTATGTCGTCGATAAACGTTCTTTATTGTGCTATGGGGTTAGAAAGGCCTGCACGGTTTGTGTCATCATCATCACCAGCCTTTTTTTTACGTCCCACTGCTGGGCACAGGCCTCCTCTCAGAATGAGAGGGTTTGGGCTATAGTTCCCACGCGGGCCCAGTGCGGATTGGGAACTTCACACACATCATTGAATTGCTTCGCAGGTGTGTTGCAGGTTTCCTCGCGATGTTTTCATTCACCGAAAAGTTCATGATAAATTACAAATGTGATTCCGCACATAAATTCCGAAAAACTCAGAGGTGCGTGCCGGGGTTTGAACCCACGACACTGCTTGAGAGGCCATAGGTAAACCACTAGGCTATCACGGTTTGTGTATGTTTCAAAACTACTCATCGTACCAACGAAGGAGCGAGCGAGGGCGAAGTGAGTTCTCAGTGTCAAGACCGGATGAATCGGCATCTTTCGCGATCTTGTATGTATAATGTCTGCTGCAAAAATGTTTGTCCGTCAATAATTTGAGTATTGCCGCTCAGAATTTAACTTCATGAAATTTGGTAGGAGAGTAATTGACGTTTTGTTCTCGACTTCTACATACGAACGCCGATTCGCCCCCTTTCTCGACACTGACAACTGATTCACTTCGCTCGTTCGTTGAACTAGAGTCCGACATTTTGTAAAATGTTTAATATAAGTAAGTAAGTAAACGCTTTATTGAACAGAAAATACAGAAATAAATACAGGTTACAAACAGTGAGATACAGTACAAAGCGGACTTATCCCTATAAGGGATCTCTACCAGTCAACCTTCGAGCAGTAGAGAGGAGTAGTTAATTTAAGGTTTAAAGTATTAAGTATCACCTGACAAATTGACTAGTGGTTCACACCTAACTAAGAACTCGCGCACAAACTTTTAGTGTTAAACATGAACCTTTTCTCATCTCTACTCTTTAGCATAAGACGCCACCGTCCCGTGCCCCTTATTTTTACCATATCTGGATCCCGGTAATCCCAGACCAGATTATGTTTATGATCGAATTAAAAAATTGTATAAAGTAGGTATAAGTCAACTACTCGCCTACCAAATTTCGTAAGGTTTTGATAAATGATACTCAAGTTATCCTCGGAAAAAGTTTTGACAGCCTCATGCATACATAGGTATGATCGCCGATTCGCCCCCTATCTCGACACTGAGAACTCGCACTTACGCTCGTTCTATGAACAATCGTGAAAAAACCGTAAATACTTCGACTCTAGTATTTTTCTTTTCGACCCGTTATCTCAAGTTATAAACTTCCAACTTACATAGTCCAGCAACAGCAACTCATGCTGATACAGAAAGTAACTAAGCAGATACAAATTAATGTAACGAGTAACGCAGCGGCTGGCGGAGAGCGCTCGCTGCAGCATCGCCCGGGAAATTGCATTTCACGCCTCGCGGCGCGTGCACACGGGCGGTGCTGCCGTTGAAAGTATACAAGATTTAAACTATTTTCTAGTAACAGTTGCATTTTCTGGTAATCTGTTTTGCTTACCCAATTTGCTGTAGTTGGATTCATCATCATCATCACCAGCCTATTTTACGTCCCACTGCTGGGCACAGGCCTCCTCTCAGAGTGCTCAGAGGCTTGGGCTATAGTTCCCACGCAGGCCCAGTGCGGATTGGGAACTTCACACACATCGTTGAATTGCTTCGCAGGTGTGTGCAGGTTTCCTCACGATGTTTTCCTTCACCGAAAAGCTCATGATAAATTACAAATGTAATTCCGCATTTGAATTTAGGGCTCCATATTTGCTAACCCACTTCATCTTTGCAGCAATAATGGAGCTTAGCACTTCACAAAGTACCTACCTGCCTAAAAGTGTTGCGATCATCTTTAATTTGAAATAAAATTAACAAGTTAGTAGAAAAATAATATTTGCTTTACACACTTCTATATTAAGTATTTCGTATTATACTTTTTTTTAATGTCCTAAATATTTTTATATAATATTAAATCAGAATGGGCATTAGATTTTTCTGTCTGATGTTAAATATGTTTCAAGAAAGTATTGGAAAAAGAACTTTCACTGTGAACGCTGATTTTAGATAAGGGACACCAAAGTTGGAATAAAGTTTCCAGAAGGTAAATTATATGATTGCCAGATAGGCCTGCCATACTTTTCAAAACCATCTAGGGATCAAACGCGTATGGGAGTCCGCACATAATTAATCCCTTGACGTTTTTGACCAGTGTACTTGGGGAAATTTATATAAATAATCTAAGGAAGGCTGAAGTCAGACAGCGAGCGAAATGTAACGCTCCCACCACGGGTGAATGGGAAATCTATAAGAAGGACTTACTTCTATTTTTTCTTTTACTCCATTGTGGTTGCCTGATAGAGATCTCTCTGTAGTGATAAGGCCGCCTATCGTTACGGGTAGTTTTTCATGTACTTACCTTTTTTCTGTTTTGTTTGTTGGGTGGTATTCAATAAAGAGTTTTGTATTGCATTGTACTCCAAATTGCTCACTATTCCACATTTATTTTTTCCCAACATTAAGTATTTGTGACATTGTAAAATATTCGCTTTTGCTACTGAGAATATTAGCGAATGTGACATCACTAGTGAGTCAGTAGTGGAGCAGTGGCACTGCCCGTGAGTGTGCCCCGGGGCTCGTAAATGCGAGACCTACATACGGCTTCGTTAAATTTTCCACTTTAATACAAGGATATCATGTAGGTACCTAAAATGAGTAAGTAGACGAACTAAAAAACAATTACTTTGCTCAGTAAGTAGACGTCTTGAGTTTATCATGTCATAATAAGTTTAGATATAGAGCTTTTGGGCTTCTAACCAAAATTGATTGATCGATTTCTGTTTAGGGTTTTTAATTGACAATCTTTACCTTAAGTGCCTGATTGTTAGTTAATAATATCAATATCTGTTCTGTACCTTAACTGTATGTAAGTATACCTACTTGGAAGTATTTCTAACGACAATAGTCAATAGTCAATAGTCATAATGAAAGTACCAGGTTAACGTACCTAATTCAATAAAAATAACAATAACAAATCAACATCAATTCGTCTTTATTAAACTTTCAATAACTAATACTTTGTACTACAAGATATAGATTCATCATAACATTAGCTAAGTATGTACAAAACGTTTACGCGCGTAGTCCATAATGCATAGTAAAATATTATTCAAGGTCTAATTAAAAATTAATAGTAATAAGTAAGTACATACATAAATAAAGAAATTTAGGCACTGCTCTTGTTTCTTCATCATATCACATTCACGGGCTCTATAATCGTACAACGTACTCTCAATTATTTCTCAATTATTCTAGTAAGCGTTTCCATTCTTATAACAATAATAACTAAGTATTCAAGATTGGCTTATTGATTCACTTAGGTACAGGTATACTGTGTATACCGTAATACTGAATTTTACAATGGAGGATAATTTTTCCCAGCGTCGTTACACAAAGAGTTGATTTTCAAGGTAAGCCGTAGCCGGGAACTCCTACATGTTCCTTTTTTGAAGCTTTGTTGGGTACTAAGAATTTATTGAACATTCATAAGTAAGTATTGTGAATAGGCCTTACTACCAGAACATAAAGTTATAAAGAAATTGTGCTACGTATAATTACATTACTTATTTAGTTGACAATAATACCTAGACGCAAGTCAGCGACAGTGCGCAGTGTTCTTTTGATTGTGATCTCGATCAAATTATAGATCAAACAATTAACATACAGAAACGACACGTGCTTTATTTAGGTTGATATGATGTGTTTAACTATTAACTAATATTGACTTATAATTATAACGTCAATGGAGAATGGATAAATGGAAATAACAAAGAACCTTAGAGTTGGTTAGAGGCACAATTTTTTCAGCTCCCAAATTGTCACCGGTGAAATGGGCACTTTAAATGTGCTATTATCGTAATGGGCGCATGCTAGAGTTGATATTTCCGTATTTTGCTACATCACTCTACCATCACTTTGTTAAATTGATAGATATTGAGATCAAATCAACAAAATAGCCAGAGCGGAAAGGGGGATTCGTTTCATCACCCGTCCAGGGAAAGCGCCCAAAAATAATTTTGATATTTAGTTCTGAACCGAACTGGTAAAAAGGAACCCTTATGGAGTGACTCGGTCTATGTCTGTCTATCTGTACGACTCAGCTGGTTAAATCTGGATCTACTAATGCCATTGACTTGAAATTTGGAATGGTTTAGATGATTTTTAACCTATGTACCCAAATATTTTTTTATTGCAACAGAATTTTAAAGGGGTATTCAAATTTCAAAGTGGGGTAGGTAGTATCATATGAAAGGGCTCTCTGGATTTTTCCACAATTTGTTAAGGCTTTTTAAGACTTAATTACTATAGTGGATTATACGACATACGAGTAAAGTATGGGTATGAGTGAGCATCGCCAAAGTTTAAAAATAACTGAATAGTACTTACAGTTTTGTAGAAATTATAAATAAATAGGTACATTAGTTCCACTATAGGACAATAGACGGCGATGGGAGCCTGTCCATCTAATATCCGACGTAGAACGAACTGCCTCATTTCACCCTTGTAACAAAATATCAACTTAAAATGGCAATTCAATGTACCTACATTAAACTAGGTTAGGTACAATCCTTTGCCAAAATGAAGCGCAGGTACCTACCTGCGCTTCATTTTGGCAAAGGATTGTACAAGGTTAGGTACCTACCTAACCTTGGTGAAATACGAACATCACATCAACGTAAAGTAGGTATGTAGCACAAATATTATTTCAAGATGGCTCGGAACCCTGGGCTTGCCCGGTTTTTTTACTCGTTTTTAGGGTTCCGTACCTCAGAAGGAAAAAACGGAACCCTTATAGGATCACTTTGTTGTCCGTCTGTCTGTCTGTCAAGACCCTTTTTCTCTGGAACGCGCGGAGGTAGCATGCTGAAATTATATCAAATACTCAAGCCTGCGGTCCCTTGAAGCTGTGAAAAAATCAACGTTCTAAGTCCACGCAATCAAAAGATACAGTTATTAAAAAGGCTATTTCCATACAAATCGCCGAAATCCTAAAACCTAAAGGGTACTTCCAGTTGTCCTAGAAACTTGAAATTTGGTATGAAGGTAGCTCTTATAGCACAACCACTCAGAAAAGTCTCAAAATCCTAATTTTTTATGTCTCTCTGTGTATGTCACATACCAATATACACTGTTTACCACTGCTAACGACATCTAGCGTCGAATAGGAGAACTCTGTGGATGCCGCGCGGGCTCGAGATCATTGACGCTTGTTCGCCTACTCGCCACTAGATGACTGTAAAATCCTAAGCAAAATATAGAGCAGGGCTTTACTAATACTGGACAACTTAAAACACTGGGGAAAAGCAGGGAAATCTTTGTACGGGACCTTCGTGCGCGAGTCCGACTCGCACTTGGCATTGTTTTCAATAAATACTGCATGTATTCTAATTCACAAGTTATTCCAATTTTTAATCTACATTCAATTCATTAAGTCCTATCTAACCCCAAAATACAAATAACGAATTAAGGTAAACTACTTACATCGTAATTTTTAAATTAATTGCGAAAAACAACGTAGTCCGTTTTTACTAAAGCATCAAGCCAAATATTACACCTTTTATTTTATTTTTGGAAAGTTAGCTACGCGAAATTCTTGATGTCAACTTCCACGTACCCGTATGCTACTTTAAGGCTCGTACCCTTGGGTATGGCATGTACTAGAGCACCTTATATCCTTTGATCTTAAATACAGCAATTTGCATGTTTTTAGGTGATTCACATGAGGCGAGCGGTGACAGCGACTGGCTCTTAGAATGAGCCTTGTAAGCGGTTGTTTAGAAATTGTCGCTAGTCGCACGCGAAGGTGAAATTAACAGTTGCAACTTGCAACTATCTAGAGACGTAAGGTAAGTATATATTTTTAGTATTTTGGGAGAGTTATAACGGATTGTTAAAAAGTAACGAAAAACTGAAAATACCACTTTCATTATCAAATGTGTTGTGTCCATTTCACATCTTCATTGACGTTATAATATTTATTGTAGTCTTACTAAGTAATACAAAGAGTGGTGGGCAAACCACTGTCCGCGAAGGGCTGCCGATATCTCTTCTAAAGGATGAATAGCTTGGTTAGTAATCGACAGTCTCAGTACAAACAAGAAATTGTATTGCTTAGAAACGTTCTACAAAATACCTACAGTTCCTACACAGGTATTATTTTAATTTCCATTTACTTAGACTGGTTATTAATTAGTGAGAGTTTTGGAAAATATAAAGAAAACTTCGTTCAGACTAAGCTGAAAAGTTTTGAAATTGTTTAGTGCATTTACCATCGCAATTTAATGTAAATAAATTGACAACTTTTATAGTTATATCTACTGACTTTCTTGAAATGACTAAAACTCGTCGAAATTACTGATTTGTTTTTAGTAAGTCAATTTTGTTAAAGAAAACTTACCAATCATCCATAACTCTCGTTCGATGAACTGAAACTCGCTAGTAAGGATACCAAGATATGGTTTATTATAGTTTTTGTTTTTTGAAAACATTTTTTTTATAATTTACCGCCTTCTCGTTAGTGAAAGAACCTTTTTTAAATAATTAGCTTTCGTCTAATGGCGAGCGGAATAAAACTTTATAAGTAACTATTATATTTTGGTCTTAATTTCATATTTTTTCTTAATTTGGCACGTCACTTTAACTGCATCATTATTACCCTATTTTCAAAACTGTAGATCATTTGTTTGGACTTAGATCCCAAAGTACAAGAATTTATTAATATGTCATAATAATATATAGACCACATCAAAATTACTTGTTCTTTATTTACATAAATATAGGTAGAGTTTTTAATCATAAAGATCAAGTTAAAAACACGTAACAAAGTATATAGTTACAAGTCTATTAGAAAGTCTATTTTAAGTAAATCGTATTCCTTAAAACCTTAATGCGAAGACAGTCGCGGTGATAGGTATCTACGTATCTACAGATTATGTATAGTCAAATACAACATACATTTCGGTAAGAGTTAAGTAAGGGTAGCGGTATTTTCAAAAAAT